>JAHWGI010001008.1:0-60000 GCA_029379305.1 Frankliniella fusca
CATGTAGGTGACATACAAGTCGACATGTATGTGGGACATGTATGTGTCCTACGCTTTGGTCTTGTATGTGCCCGATGATTGACTTGTATGGCTACATGTATGTGTCCTACATTCGCTCCCCTACATTTGACCTACATGTGGCGTCAGCCATGTATGGGACATACCACCGTGCAGTCGTAGGCCGTCTGTATACGTAACGTTGGGGCCATACATGGGTCATACATGTGCCTCGTATGTAGCATGTATGTGAAGCTGGCCATGTGTGTGGTGGGTAAAATTACTCACTCATGTATGTGTCATGTAAGGCGCATGCGTGTGGACCATCTGTGACATGTATGTGCCAGACGTCCCCGCGCCGTCCGCAGTGAGCGCCTGATAGGTAGGCAGCCACAAGTGCAGACGTGTTGTGGGCCTGCCTATCCGATCCTACCTATCTCGTCGCCGCTCGGTCGCACCACTTAATAGAGCATCAGTCACCATCCTTCCCCCTCATCAGCATTTTGCAGTCAGTCAAACATAGGAATTTAAATCTAAGTGTACAGCAGGGAGGCAGCCTCTGGCTACTTGCTGAACAAAAACTGTTTTAAGCAGTATTCAAAGACAAAAGGTTTGACAAAAATTTGCTCAAGAATAACTGTTAGAATTCTGTATTGGAAGCCATAATAAGCTTGATAAAAAATACATTATCTTATGAAAAATAAAAGATCATTGCTCATAATTAACTATATATACAATTTTAGATAAATTTAAACATATCACTGAATTAATTAGCAGCTAATAAATTAATTTGTGAAATAGCTTGTCCATAAAAATAAATATTCAAAATAAAGTTCATAATGAAGCATATCAGCGTAATGCATCTCAGTCACCTATGCTTGCTGCTGCGCAAGCAGACGAGCTGCATATCTATCTTCGCACAAGACATCGCTGAATGCTTTCTTGACATTTGTGAGTGAGATGGTTGGCCAATGCCGCTTGGTCGCTCTCTTGTTGATGGCACCTGAAAACAGAAATCAAAAATGTAACTATCAAAAATAACCTTTGAATTAACAATAAACTTTGAGATAAACTGAAAAAGACATTTAAGACTGCCCCATCCCACCCTGTCCCCTTCCCCAAAAAACACAAAAACAAAAGAAATTCCTCATAATTTAGACCAGCAGTTAGAACATAACTTACCATGGGTTGCATGAATGCCATCAGGATGCAAGGGAGGCCTAAGAAATTTCTGTGGACCCGAGGGGCGGCCAGTAGGAGAACACTCCTTACATGCCTCTTCACTATAAATAGCCTTTAACAGCAGTCTTGCCATCATTGGCCCTGTTTTGCTGTCTCTCTTAATATTTCTCAAGTGCTCCTCTTTGATATAAATTTCATAGCCTGGGTGAAGCTGAACAACCTGCAAACAAACCTTACAATTAAAGAGAGGTAAAAATATAACATTTTCTATTAAAATGAAAAAGAGGGGGTAGGCCACTTACCCCTTCATCCTCCTTGTGGCATTTGAAGTATTCTCCCTCAAATTGACGCTTCTCATACCTTGGTCTCTTAGTTCTGGGAAGCCGTACAACTGTAAATAAAGCCAAAACTGAGTACAATAATATCCAACAGATTTTCTAAAATCTGCCTTTCAAGACACTGCACATGTGACATAAAGTATAGACATTGCTTACCTTGCTTTAGAGGAGCCTCTTGATCACTGTCCGAGTCACAACTAACACTTAAAGATCGTCCAGATTCAGAGTTTGAAATGATTCTCATTCTCACTGGGCTCGTGGGTTTCTTTGAGTCACTTGATGGATGCTCTCTGTCTACACGGAGACTCACCAGTCTATTTGGGCTAGACAACGGATGCTGAACATTAAAGTTGGAGGAGCCGTCCACACAATGCTTCCACATACTCAATGGTTGCTCATCGTCAGTGGCGAACGATGGTGATTTAGCCATTACTGAAAGCTTATCGAGATCCTGCCTCTTCCTTTCTTTGGCGAGCTTTGAATAAAATAAAATGTGTTAATAATAAATAAGATGGTTTCAAAATTAACAGCAGTGTTCAAAATGGCTAGAATCTTTGGTACCTTTCGGGCTTCAGCAAGGTCCGCTTCGGTGAGCTCTGGTCCAGAGTCAGAATCACTTACATCTGTGCACATTCCTTCTGTGGGAGGATCGTCCTCCGAATCAACACTAGGAGAAAGTATCCTTTTACGGGGACGCCTGTTCTGAAAGAAACATGGAGGGAAAAGAAATTAGTGAAATACAGAGAGCAAAATAAGAGCAACTAGACTACAACCAACCTCCTTTCCAGTAGATTTCATCTTCTTGCGAACATGAGGCTCCTTTGAGTTCATCTGCTCTGACCTAGCACGCCTTGTTCTCCGTTCATTTCCTGGCTGGGGCGAAGATTTGGGGCGAGACTTGTTCAGAGCTTTCAATCTGTCCTCAAGGAAAGTTAGGTTACCTAAAAAGCAGAGCGACGCAGATAGTTAAAATCATGGACAACGATGTAATTATCAGAAGTGAGGTTAGAAATATCTCTTGAACTTCAGACTTTCGGTTAAAAATCCGCGACAAGCATGGAAATGGCAAAAGAACGATCTTCACAAATATCTCAATAGCACAAAGCGAGGTTAGGGCCGCACACAGCACGTAACTAAAACATGTGCGCAGCCACAAATGACACGGCATAATACATATAACCTCTTAAAACTGAAGGAAAAACGTGGTCACTTACGGCTTATCTCCTTCACACTTCCTACGAAAAGCTCCCTCCTTCCATTTACTTTGTATTTCAGCTGCACGGTATCGTTCACCTTGACAGATGATTCGTCGCAAATCACATCAGACTTGGGGACAAGATTGAAAGAATCGTCCCTCTTCACGTAAATTATGAAATGATCTTCATCAGAAACGACTGTACCATCAGCCACAGCGGTCATCTTGATTAGACAAGCTAGTCACGTCAAAGTCAGCTCGAAATTGAACGAACTCAAAATAAACTGTAAAGAGCTGCGAGGAACACACGAATTTATACAGCTGGAAGAATGTGACGTCATAATCCTCAGCCTTCTCGCCTCGCGTCCCCGTACGCGACGAAAGTCACCAAGCCACCAACCGTTGTTTTTTCCTCTCTATTATTTTGGTTTTCTTGCTCTTGCTCAACTGGGCACTGGTTTTGAAAAACTTAATAAAAACATGAATCTGCTTTTGGAAAATTTTTCTTTCTGAACCAATTTTACATATTTTCCTTCTGTTGTAAAGAAATTTTTAGGTTTAGTGGTTGGTATTAGCGTAAGTTTTTTTTTATTATTTTTGTAATTTTTTTTTTAAAACTTTTAAAGTAGCAGACGATTCAAGTAACGAGTAACGAGACGCTGCCGAGTGCCGACCACCTGATCGTTTGACTGTGGTAGTTTAGTTTTACAGTCAGACTAGCTGATTTCAATGCTGGCTTATGGTATCGTCCGACCACCGAGAGTTTAGCACACCAAATGACAAGGAAGGATAGGCTAGCCCATGAGTGCGAGAGAGAGAGAGAGAGATAGGCTATTCTTCCGGTGGGACCACGATAGCCAGACGAAACCTTATTTAGGCTAGTCTGACTTTATTGTGATTGTCAACGATGCGATAGGTCCGGGTCTGGGGTTTGGGATTCAAAGATCTAGGCAGGCGGGGTACGTTGGCTCGCCTACACACGATGTATGTGGATAGGGGTTTCTTTGTTATCTGATTCGAATGCCGGCAGATAGGTAACCTGTTACTTTCTTGCATCTAATAGGCAAATGTTACATGATGGATTCATCTATGGAGAGCGGCTCGTCTTCCGAGTTCACACCACCTTCATCGCCTGCTCGACCGCATCCTGTGTCTCCCTTAACCCCACCTCTACCTAATCTATCAAGCTCTTCATCAACAAACAGAAGTTCTAGCCCTGAATATAGTCCATGTTCATCTCCAGAACCTCCAAAAAAATGGAGATGTACGTCACAGGTAAAAATTATTTTGGAAGCTTGAAAGCTGTCCACTATTTTTATTTATAACATCAAAAGATCGGAGTATATTTTAATTTTTTCTGTCTCTTAATATAGGTCTCACGAACCACATTGATTCGAACTTTAAACCCGTGTGACAGTAGTAGTGATGAAGAGATCTGTGCTGTTCGGTCCAGTGCAATGGGGACTCATCAAACATTCCGTGAGCAGGAAGTTATACCCCCTCATGATATTTGTAACACGGATTCATCTTCATCTGATGACGACATCCCAAGTGAATCTTCTTCGGGGAACAGTATCAATGATGTTCCTCTCGTCAATAGTTCAGATTCAGAGGCTGAACTGTCTGATTATTTAAGAACAGACGAAGTGAGTATGCAAAGTGAATGTGATAGTGAAAGTAGTGAAGATGACTTTTTATTTGAGGGCTCTAATTTGACAACCAATGAGGCAATACTTAAAACTTTGAAAATTTATATATCTCAGAGAAAGACGAAAACTTGTCTGAATGCTGATGTGAAGCTCACCAAATCTCTTTTGCCTCAACCTAATTCTTTTCCATCGTCTGCTAAACAGTTACTCAAAAAGCTTGAATCTTGTTCACCTTTTCAAAAGGAAGTTGCTCACATGTATTGCTTAGGCTGTCACAGAGAAATAGTTGCTGGTAATGATGAATGTATTTGTGGTTGTGATGAAACTTGTTTATTTTATGAGTTTCCAATTGAGGATCAAATACGTCATATGTTTGAGCATCGTGAATTGGCAGCTTTAATCAATTCTTACAAAGCTCGTGTTCCTAAAGATAATTATGTATCAGATATTGTAGATGGGTGCGAATATAGACGAATTAAGTCTACTTTAACAGGTCATTATGATTTAGTCTTAATGTTAAATACAGATGGTGTCAAATTAGCTAAGAGCTCTAAAATGGAACTTTGGGGGTTATTGTCAGTCATTTGTGAGATCCATCCTAAACATAGATTACCTTACTTGATTTTTCATGGAGTGTTTGTCTCAACAAAGAAACCAAAAATGAACATATTTTTAAAGCCTTTTGTTGCTTCAATGAAATCTATCTATTTAAATGGTGGTGTCTCCTGGACTCACCCTGCCCATAACACTGTTCAAAAGTCAAACATTGTATGTCCTATTTTGTGTACTGATGCCCCAGCCACGGCATTGGTTTTAAACGTCAAAAGTTTTAGCCATAGATATGGCTGCAATATCTGTGAGCAAAAAGCTGTGAAGGTGAAAATTTCAGAGCCTGAAATAAATGAGCAGGAGCAGCGAGGTAATGCAAACCAAAAAACAAAGAAGAAAGTATGTGTAAGACGTTTTGTTTATCAAGAAGAACCTGCTGCTCTCCGCTCTGGGTTGCGAATGGATCTACAAGCAGACCTTGCAGAAGCTCGAAACAAACCGAGAAAGGGAGTTGTTGGTAGAGCAGTGGTATCAGATCTACCCTATTTTGACAGAGGGATCTCTGTGTGTGCTGAGTACATGCATACAGTGCTACTTGGAGCTGTTAAGTATTTAGCAAATATAATTTTAACAGAAAGAGGCCCCTGGTATATTGGCAAGTACATCAAGGAGATTGATAACTTTATAAAATCTGTCAAAGTGCCTGATTTTATTAGTAGATTACCAAGAGGTCTGGATGACATTTTGTATTTTAAAGCTAGTGAACTAAGAGCCCTTTTGCTCTTTTATTCTCTTCCAGCCTTCAAACCGTACTTACCAAAGAAGTATTTTCAGCATTGGATGCTTTTAGTGGCTGCCATTCACTTGTTGTTGAAAGATAGCATATCAAATGAAGAAATCAATGTTGCAGAAGTAATGTTGCGCTGCTTTGTTAGGGATGTTGGGACTCTGTACCACAATAAGTTTTATACATATAATATGCACAATTTATTGCATCTGCCCTTACTTGTAAGAAGATGGGGGCCTCTCTGGGCAACATCAGCATTTGACTTTGAAAGCTACAATGGTTATATTACTTCTCATGTTCATGGAACTAAGCACTTAGACAAAGAGTTTTTAAACAATATCAAAATTATTCAAAGTGTAGTTGTATTTGAGAGGTTATTGCAGAATGAAAAAAATCCAGCAACTGTAAATGATAAAGCAGCTCTTGATGATGTTAAGATTTTAGGTATTCCCTTAAGTTCTAACATTTTAGATCAGTTTGAAAAGCTAACTATTGAACAGAATGGTATTTTAAATTTTGATATTTTTAATAGAATAAGTGTTAAGAAATTTGTGTACACAACTAAGCTTTATGATAGTACAAAAAAGAGATTGAACTCAATTGTACAGTTCTGTGATGAAAATAACAAAACCAAGTTTGGTGAGATTAATCATTTTATAAGGAACAATGACAGTCACCAGATTCTTTGTCTCTTAAGTGTTTTTGAAATTAGGCATTTAGATATATTTTTTTTAGAAGATAGCCTGTTTCAGATGAAACATATTTTGCCTGTTGACTACACTGGACAATTGACAATTCTTCCTGTAAGTTGTCTTGTGACTAAAGTTATTAAAGCTGCTCAATTTTTATGTCTACGACCAAACCCGTATGAAGTTAACCTATGATCTGTTAAAATGTAAAAGGAATTTCATGATTGTTTTAATGTAGACCCTCTACTTGTATCCATGTCTTAAGTTTCTAAAAAAGTTTTAATTTTGGACTTGAATTAGTCTGATGCAAGTAATAACTTTGAGTTTCTACTTTTACCTGTCGTAATATTTTTGAATAAATCCATGTTACAGAATGGTTGTTTAGTCTTTTGAATTATGACCATCCCTTTCACTATTAAAATTAGAACTTAGCAGCACCACCATCGGCTCTGATGCAACAGACTGAGGCATGAGAAACCGAAGTACTCACTCGCAGGAATGCTGAGCTCCTCCAACTCACAAATCATACGTCCGACATCAAGGATTCATGGTTCAAAATTTTGCACAAACGAAATACCAACTATCTGCTTTTCTCGCGCAGGACACTCAGTGAGAGGCCAACCGCCCGACGAAGGTAACACATACATGTAGGAGAGAATAATACATCTAATGCTTGCACATATATGTCGCCACATACAAGTCAGCCTGACGTATCGGCGAATCACATACATGTAGGAAGGAAAAATACATGTAATTCTTGCACATATATGTCGCCACATACAAGTCAGCCTGACGTATCGGCGAATCACATACATGTAGGAAAGAAAAATACGTGTAATGCTTGCACATATATGTCGCCACATACAAGTCAGCCTGACGTATCGGCGAATCACATACATGTAGGAAAGAAAAATACATGTAATGCTTGCACATATATGTCGCCACATACAAGTCAGCTTGACGTATCGGCGAATCACATACATGTAAAACAGGAACATACATGTGACCGATATTGGGTCGCCACATACATGCTCATTTCACATACATGCTGCTAAGACATACATGTGCTGCCATGTTCACATGTATGTTGCACATACATGCTCACCCGATATATTTGTATGTCATATGTATGTGACCTACACTTGTGTAGGGCTGGCCTGTATGTCCCTTGTATGTCATTCATAAGCCACTTGTATGTTGAGGGTTTCACGGGTACGGGGCCACACGCGCGCTTGACGGCAGCGTGTCAGAGTGAGAGAGAGAGAGAGAGAGAGAGAGAGAGAGAGAGAGAGAGAGAGAGAGAGAGAGAGAGAGAGAGAGGGGGGGGGGAGGGGGAGCTAGAGCAGCTGAACCCACAAGAGTAGCGCTTTCTTAAACACTACGGAAATTATCGAGGCAAATTTCGACGAGTTTCAGAACAACGCGTTTCAAATAACGAACACCTCGGGATATCCAGTTTTTGAGAACATTAATTTTTTTTAAGAAGCCTTGTTGCATTTTCGCCTTTTACCATCCTAATTTTGCCAAGAGTTGCCCTGATGGGAGCCCTGTAAAAATCTTGCACAGCCGTGATCTTTGCTATTAATCTTTTCTTCTTTTCCCTTTGCGTGCCCCCCCAATACGAACTCAAAACACGCGAGCCGAGCGCCAGAGAGTGTGATTATGGCAGCGGAGCGGGCCGCGCGGGCGCCGCAGATCAGGACAAAAACACGCCCCCCCCCCCCCGCTATGCTATGCGCGCGTCCGTTCAAAATTCCTATTAGGGAACAAACAAGCCCCGCGCCTCGCCTCGCTACGCCACGCCGTGCAGTGCGGCTTGTTGGGGGCCACATCCGGTCACTGTCTGAAGGAGAAGTGCGTGCGCCCCCTCGCCCCCCCCCCACCCCCACCAGCCTCCTGCAGTGACACGGGAATAGAGATGGATTGTGCCGCGCACTGCGGCGGCGCTGCACTGCGAGCTGGGTGAGAGGGAGGGAGAGGGAGGGAGAGGGAGAGAGAGAGAGAGAGAGAGAGAGGAGGCGGAGGAGGAGAATGGTAAGGACGGAAGAGGGAGGCAAAGACCGGGAGCTGCAACACGTCACATAAGTCATCTGATGGGGAGGGGAGAGGGGGGAGGGGCGGGCGCCGCGCCGCGCAGCATCAGGAGAATGGGACCGTCGTAACGATACGAGAAAAACAAAATGAACAAAAAATTACGATACGGAAAAGAGAGGCGCGGGGGAGGGCGTGAGGTGAGAGGAAAGGTGGTGGCTCTGTGAATGAATGGGAAGCAGAGGAGAGAAGAAAAAAAATTATAAAGACGACCGACCAAAAGGAGGAGAAGGAGGAGGAGAGGGTGGATCATGCGTGGCGAGTTGGGCGGAAAAGAGGAAGGGCGGAGGAGAAAAAGTTGTGAATGGACCGGCGGTGGACCAGCAGCTCAGCCCGAGGAGTGGGAGTGGACGTCACGGACAGCCGGCGCGGCGCGGCGCGAGGTCCAAACGCACCGAGAGAAAGTCACGCCAGTGCGTGCGTACCCACCTTGGAACCAAAATCTGCGGTAACTGCTGCGGACATGGGGGTGTATTCAGTTGAGATCCGAGCGCTGAATGCGCCCGTACACTCCTTTAACTTGAACCTTTCGTATCATTCGGACACGACTCGCGTAGTATTGCAGTGTAGTAGTGTCACTGGATGACGCGAAAGCGACCCCGCCCCGCCCGCGGCAGCATGGCGCTCCTGCCCCCTCGCCTCGCCTCGCACACACCAGCGCGCCAAACGGTACAAACTCATTTCCTGCAAAGCATCTCCAACACCCGCACCCCCCCCCACCGCCTCACAGGCTTGACGACGCGTCCCGCCGTAAGGTGACTGCAAAAACATGCGGCTGCGAGCGAGTATACCAGACTCCTCCGGCTAAGAGCGATCGGGACGCAACATCAGTGTAGACTGATTTATAGGAGAGCGCTAACCCCTCACTCTGCGTCTCACTCGCACTCATGGGGTGCGCCGTACAGGTGCGAGAGAGACAGCCAGGAGCAGAGCGCTCCTCTGAATCAGTCAGCAGGACCCCTCTACCGTCTGGCGGCTGCGTGCAAGTCTCCAAGTCCGGCCCTGCTGCTCTAGCGCCGCGCCGCCCCGCCCCGCCCCGCCCCGCCCCGCCCCGCCCCGCCCCGCCCCGCCTCGCCGCCGCCGCGCCCCGCCGCGCCCCGCCGCGCCAAATCGCGCGCCCGCCGCGCCCGCCGCGCCCCGCCGCGCCCCGCCGCGCCCCGCCGCGCCACCTTCATTCAGCTCGGCCCCTCTTTCTTGAGATGTGTCCTTCATCCCGTAGTTCCTCCCGGCTTTACGCGTCCTGATTTATGAGCCGCGTCGCGGCGAACGGGGCGGCCCCCAAACACTGACCACCACCGGACGGCGCAAGGCGACATGTTTCCACACTTTATCCGGAGATATAGTTTTAACAAAACGTCAGACGCATAAAATTTTGCTATGAGATTTGATATCACTGCAAATACAAGAGTGAGATGTCTCATCTCAAAAGAGCGAGATTTTTTCTCTTACCCCGTTTCAGTGTGAGTTCTGGAACCTCGCTCCTATTGAGAAAGAATCTATGACATCAATCAAATTAAGTGAGAAAAAGGATATAAATCCTGCTCACTCAAAGAGGGTGAGGTTTCCTAACCCTCACTTAACTATAGCGAGATTTTTGAGACTTTTGCTCTAATCGAATGAGGAAACCAAACCACGCTCTCAAAGAGTGAGAGAAAATTTCTCACTCTCCTGAGGGCGAGAATCCTCGCTCTGGTATTTACAGTGATCAAACTACCCGTGTAAATTTTCGTTTAACGGGTATGGATCAGGCCCAATCTTTTTTCTCCAGATATACCGCAAATGAACCGCGTGATAAATCCTGCACAAGGAGAAAGTGCGTCCTGTGTGGCCTCGTTTCACAAGTTTTGTGACACGGCGGCCCGCAATTGTTAACATCCTTCGCCTCTCTCTCCAGCTCGCTCCGGACTTACACTCTTTTGCTTCGGTTCACACACTCCTCGGTCACTGCTGCGGCGCGGACCGGACGCGTCGCCGTTCAAAAGGCATAGGATACACTGCGGTTCCCTTCCCACGACCTGACATGTGGACGCGTTTGGGCCCCCGCGCCGCACCACGCCCGCCGAGGGCACACTGAAATGGGATGTGTTGTTGCGTTCAACTAACGAGCAGTGAAACACAGTGCTGAAAACGCAGTGTTGAACACTTTATAGGACGTTTACCTAAGAAAAACTAAATGTTTTCAAGGAGACGAAAGAGTGTGTAACTCTTCTGCAGCACACATTAGAGGCAAACATACGTATATTAGTCCCGATATGATATCAGGTTGGCCACGCAATCTGGGAAGTCAAATTGTCTGACATTTCCCTGGAAAAAAAAATGTATTTTTCCAAGAGATGAACGCAAGAGTTTAAGGGGTAGAAAATTGTTATAAAAAAGAGTGAAAAATCTGCGTTGCAAGAATAATTTCATTTCATTTAAACCGGATCCAAAGAAGAAAAGTATTGCTTCCTGATTTGTTTCCTTTTTGACGCTGATTGGCTGATGCCGTCTAAGATCTCGGACCGACCGCCAGGTCGCCAGGTCTGCGACCGCCCTAGTGGCGTGACATACAGAGAATTTCGTTGGCATAAGCCAATTGGCGTCAAGGAGGAAACAATTCAGGAAGCAATACTTTTCCTCGTTTGATCCGGTTTGAATGGACGGAAATATCCTACTGGCAAATGCAGTCGATGGAAAAAATTTCCCCAACATTGAGCATTTATTCCTAACATTTCCCTGACTTCCTCTAATGGGCGACCCTTCGCTTGAATACCCTTTTTGAACCCTTGTATACTCATGTCAACATGTAAAAATGTTCGACGCTGTCGAATACTTGCTAATGTGTGACTGTTGCACACGCACATACACTCACACCAAAAAAAATATGGCAAGGTCCTTGAAAAAAAATTCGCTCAGATGCGTGCTTTTAAGAAAATAAAAAGAGAGCAAAATTGATAGTAACAATTATTACTACGCCGGGATGACTTTATGTATAATGTTTCGTCTCGGGCAGCGCGCTGTTAGCGCACAGGTGCTCGGAGAGCGCTCGGCGCGGCGTGGCGCCACGCCACATACACACTCTGGCTAACGACCAGCCGCGAGGAGCCGAGCATTGTGCAGGCCACGGCCGGGCCGAGCCGGGCTGCGGCGTAATGGTGTGTGACGTACGTGCGTCCGGCTAATAACAGCGTGTGTGTGAGTGAGTGAGTGAATGTGTGTGTGTGTGCGTGTGTGTGAGCCCCATTCATGGTCTACACGACCCGAGGCTAGACGCTGAGGTAGTAGTACTACGACCGGGCAACCAATTATCCAACTGCACTTCAGCTGCCCTTCCAGGTCTTTGACTGTCTGTCTGTCTGTGTCTGTCTCCCCCCCACCCCCACCCCCACCACCACCACACACGAGCGTTAACACACCGACACAAGGGCGCACTATGAAAAATTGTCGTACAGTGTACAGGAAAATATTCCATGGAAGACGTCGTGTACAGTAACTATTCAAGATCGTAAATGTCCAAGCACTGGGCATCGACATAAAATCGAATGACGAGCAAGCAGTGTGCACTCTCAATCATCTCCAGAGAAATTTTTCTCACATTACAGAGCGCTTACAGAGACCTCTGCGCGACCGTAATGTACAGGAAATTTCCTTGTATTACAAAGATTTTTCTTTGTACCACAAAGAAAATTCGGCTTTGAATTACGGTTGCACAAAATTCTTTGTAATACAAGAATTTTCTTTGGAAGAATTTAACCACTTGAAAGGTTGCACATATACAACAAATATCGTAAGAAGCAAATTACAAAATATATCGTACGTGTGGGAACATAATTTTTTAACAGTGGCGGGCAAGTGTGGAGTATAGTATATCTCCAAAGCTCCGCAACCGAGTCGTCCCCGCCGTCTCGCCCGCCGCGCGCCGGCGCCAGTGCGGTTGCCTACCTGTCCGGAGCCCCGCGCGCCTCGACCCCGCCCGACCCGAGGTCGTCCGTACCGAGAAAAGAAAACCATAAAAACCCCGCTGCTGCTGCCCCTGCGCGGAGTGAGGGAGCAAAAGCCATGGGGTCTAATCACACACATGAAGACGTACGTGTTGTGCGCACGCACGCACGCACGCACGCACACACACACACACACACACACACACACACACACACACTCGTAAACGCGGATCTCTCACAAAGCGTGCGAAGGCGCACAGCTGAGGCGCCGCCCTGAACGCGCAGCCCGAGGCGTCCTTGGGACCCTCTCGCAGACACACACACACACACACACACACACACGCCTCTAAGTATAGGTATGCAGCCAGCGGATGCGAGGCGACACGCCCACGCACAACATACTCCCTCTCCCCCTCTCACTCACACACACATTTATTCCCAGTGTGGTGCCCCCGCAGCAAGGCCTCAGCGAGGTCAAACTCGCAGCGAAACAACTAAAATCGCTACGAAACACATGCGTGCGCGCGCGCGCGCGCCGCGATAAGCCCAAAGTGCCATCAAAGCAGGCAATACGCAATACGCAGCCGAAATGCAGTGGAGTGAAACGGGCTGCGTCGCCCCGAGGGTCCAGTCACTTCGAAAAATCATTGTTACGGACCCAAAAAATATCATTTAAAAAATAAAATTTAAAAAAAAATCAAGTAGTAAGATACAGAATAGAGAACAAATAAACAAAAAACTGTAGAAAAAATGGAAAAAGCCAGGAATTGTGAAAAAAAATGTCCAAATTTATCAAAAAGTGACAAATTTTCCTTGAAAAATTGAAAGAAAATTGCAACAATTTTTTGATGTCTTAATCAAAAGTTTTAAAAATAATCATTGTATACATACATGAGTGATTTTCCCTCGGCCTACTAAGATAGGCAACACTGACAAACAAACACTTCCTTAGCTACTGTACCGGGGAAGTGTCCAACTGGGGAGTTGGACACTGGACACTTTCAAGTGCACAAATCTCGAACTGAACACTTTTAAGTGCACAAACGACTCTGTTGAACACTTTAAAGTGTTGAAATGGTATTTGAACACTTTAAAGTGTTGAAGGGTTGAACATTTTGTTTATCAGTGTACATGTCTGCACCTGTGCCAGACCGATAGCTACTTACTCCCTACTTTTGCCTTGGCCTTTCCGTGCACCACCGTGCCACACGAGTGTATAGGAAGCTCTGGTCCATTTCCATATCGCCTTCTGCTCTGCACCGCTCGGACACGTGAGGCCCTGCCCGGCCCTGCCCGGCCCTGCCCCGCGGAGCATCCTATGCGCCAGCACGTATGAGCACACGTGTGTGTGTGTGTGTGTGTGCAGAGGCACCGCGAGGCAAACACGGCCGCCGGGCTGGGCACGTACGTCCCGCGCGCCCGCGGTAGCAACAACATACGTGCGCGACGCCGCCGCTCACGCCGCTCATCGAGAGGCAAATCATCGAGAGATATAGTCATAGCAGAGCGAGAGAGGCGCGCGGGCAGAACGCGCATTCCAGAGTTATCTGTACGCACTGTTTGATCATCACCTATGCCTACTCAGAATGACCGTGCGGGTGGGAACGCCGAACTGGATCGGCCGTCTTTTGCGTGTCGCATGGCTTGCCTATCCGGAACGCCTGCACACGTCCGACGAGTCAAATGGGTTGCCTACCTGCAGCACGTCGAGGCGTTCTGAGTGGGCAGCCCATTCCGCACCCTCGGGCCTCGAGAGAGGGGCAGGGGAGTGGGGGGAGCATCGCTTTGTGTTTACCTGCATGCCATGTCCACCGCTGTCTGTTCAAAGCAATATGACGAGGGAGAAATAGTCGTACACCTCGTAATTCGGAAAAACTCAGAGAAATTCGGAAAATTTAGAAAAAAGTAAAAAAGTTCAAGAAATAGAAAAAAATAGGCAAAAATTTTGGAGAAACTCAAGCAAAAATTGCAGAAAAATTCAACAAAAGTTCAACACTCTGCAAATCCAAGTGTGATACTACATGTCAGTTTAAACTGCGAAACTTGAGTTTCGCAGTTACAACTGCAAAACTCACGAGTTCGTCAGTTTAAACTGCTAAACTCACGAGTTAGTCAGTTTAAACTGCAGAACACACGAGTTCTACACTTTCGAGATTTGCAGTTGTAACTGCGAAACTTAAGTTTCGCAGTTTAAACTGACATGTAGTATCACACTTGGATTTGCAGTACAACAATTCATAAAAATTAAAAAAAGTTAGCACACCAAAATTCCGAGTTGTTTTCCCCCTCAAATATCATCACGACCCCGGCCTGGCCGGGCCGCCCTGTAGCCTCGCACCGCACCGGACCTCCTCGTGTACTGATACCACCACCACACCTGCACACTCGTCAACGCCAGCGAGATGTGATCGGCGCGCGGAGCAGCACGCTGCTCTCTCAAAACAGTAAGTACAATGCGCGCCGATGCCCCGCCCCGCCCCCCCCGCCCCGCCCCGCCCCGCACCCCACCCGTTAGAGCTATCATCGCCCCGCCCCGCTATCGGTAGCGCCATCGCACCGCCAACGACCTGCCGATACTCCCCCTGCGGCCGGCGCGGCCCAACCAGACGAGGTGCCGAAAAACAGGAGGCGGGTCCGGGTCCGGGTGCGCGGGTTCGGGTCCTTTGCTATCCGCAGCCGGGCGCAGAGTACACCCACGTAACTCCGCAGCGGCGCGCCGCGACCTACGCCGCCGCGGGGGCGGGCGCGCGCGCGCGGGTCGACCTGGGCGGAAGCCAACGCAGGCATTGAATACATTATCGAACGAATTGAGAGCGAAAAGGGCAGCAATTTTTTTCCCTCCCTCCCTCTCCTCCCATTTTTCGAGTCTTTACGCCACCTCCCGCGGGCCGGGCGGGCTCTCCTTTACGACTCTTCCTCCTGAAAGTGGGTGAGGAGAAGTGCGGCCGAGGCGAGGCACTAATGGTATTGAGTGCCAGGAGGGCTGGGCTGGGCTGCCCACGACGCGAACGCGCGACCGCCGGATATAAATAGAATCTCTTTTTACCATCAAACTGTTGTTATGTTGCAGAGGGGAGAGGAGAGGCGGAGGGGACGCGGGTCATGCAAGGATGCTCGTCGCCTGCACTGCACGCCCACCCCCACAGGGGAAAAAAACTCTGAAATTTTTGTACACCTCGTAATTCAGAAAAAAATCGGGAAAAATCGGAAAAATTCTGAATTTTGTTTTTCAAAAATTTTAGTACAATTCTATCAAAAGTTCAAAATAATTCAAAAAATTCAATGAAAATCTACAAAAAATTCCCGAAAAAAAAATCGCAACATTTGTACACAAAAATTCAGGGTTGTTTTCCCTTTGCCCGCCCCGCACTGCAGCGGGACGCACACAAACTCGCTCCAAGTTGTCGTTTTGTATTTTCCGCACCCCATCATGCACTTCCCTTCTCCTTTTCTTTTTTATTTTTCGCACACGCGAATAGGGGTTGCGGGGTTGGCGTGGCTGCATCAAGTGGTGCGGCGGTGCGCGCGCGGCGGCGGCGGCGCGAAAGGGGTGAATGCAAAAGGCGAATGCAAGCGGTGGCGGCGGTGCAACATGCAGCGGGCCGGGCGGGGCTGTGAGAGTGAGTGAGAGGGGCAGCGCTGCACTCCCGTTGTGCATCGCGCCAACCCTTCCCTTTCACACCCTCATTACCCATTCACCCCCTGCACCTGTCGCTCCTGCCGGCACTTGAGCCCCTGCGTGTGTGTGTGTGTGTGTGTGTGTGTGTGTGTGTGTGTGGCTCAGCAGGTTGCCTAGCGTATGAACAGAGCAGAAAAAGAGAACAGCACACACACACACACACACACACGCGCGGTCACACCCACACAAACCAACATTCAAGGGCGTATCTGCAGTGGCAGAAAAGTGAAGTGAAATGCGAATGTGCGGGAGAGGGGGCGAGGGCAATTTTTGCCGGTCCAGTACACACACACACACACACACACACACACACACACACACACACACACACACAAGTCGAGCAGGCGCGCTCTTGTATGACGTGCGCGTTTCACACACTCACACATTGGCGTAGCCCTGCGGAGCCTGTTGCGCCAGACGGTTCAACACTCGAGAGCGCAGGTATGGGGCGGAGGGGAGGAGAGGGGGCAAATCCGTTTAGACTAAAGACAATGGAAAAGTTGCAATAAGCAGCTCACCCGCTGGCTGAGTGCTCAAGCCAGCGCGGCCCAGGTCGGCCCGGACAGGCATACGTATATGCCGTAGCACGCAAAACGCCATGAGCAGAGGGGAGAAAGAATGAGATTTGGGTTGTAGTGCACTCTAAATGCGAAAGAACAATTTTGTTCCTAATGTAGAAACGTTTCTGTGCACATCCAGAAAGGATGCAAATTTGTTCCCAAACCAGACAAATCGTGTACAGCTTTGTACAATTATGTTCACCGACGAAACAAATTTGTTTCTTTTTTCATGGACAAAGCATTTGTCCGCGCCTATGGACGTTGAAATACGTTGACAGTTCTACAACAAATTTGTTGCAAACATTGGGCACAATATTTTTGAGGGACATTTTGTTCCTTCTAATTACACAACTTGTGTATGAAAAGCCACATTTTTGTCCATGAAACCTGTTGTCTAGCGCTTTGGACAAACACATTGTTGCTAGTTCAAGGGACAATAAAATGTCCTTTCGCATTTAGAGTGTGTGTTACACCACGTCATAAACACAGGAAAAAGGGAAAACTTTGAGTGCCTCACAGATTTTAAGGAAAACTCCTCAGATTTTGAGGAAGTCTTCCAAAAAGACTGAAGGTAAATTTCCCTATTTTTTTGAGGAGACTTTTTCAAACTCAGAGAATTTTTTTATCAAAGTCACGGCGTGCCTCACAGTTATTCTTTCTTCAAAGTAAAGGGAAAAAAATGATTTTACCGTGTAACAGGTATGTACAGTGTTGCCAGAAAAGTAGGCAGAACACAAAAAAAGAAGCTAAAACAGTTAAAAAGGCTGCCAAGTAGGCAACATGCTCGCTTTTATCTTGGCTTGTGGGCCAGCGCAGTTGTAGCGCGCTATACTATACTGTGTTCGCGGCTTATTTATTTAATTATTGCCTACTTTTCTGTCGAAAGTAAACGGTTACGCACTTGACGGCGGGTCTTGTTCTCGTCTCGCTGTGCACTGCTGAGGCACTGAGGTCGACAGTGCGGGGACAAAGGCAAGTCCATGCTCTGTAATTACACACGGCCCCCTCCAACATTTCTATTTTCGTTTCCTGCCGTAATGCGAACGTAGGGCGACGGGGGTGCGGTGGGGGAGAGGGGGAGGGGCGCGGGTGCGCTGAGGAGATCAGAGATAGCGCCACGCCACCACTCACATGTTCAAGAAATGAGGAAAAACGGCCTGACCGTCCCGTCCCGTCCATCCCGCCCCGCCGCGGCCGGACCCTACCTGCCCCGGCACCTCACTTTCACGATTGACTCGCCATCATACTCCGGCATGTCATTACGGGTACCGTCCCGCGGCCTGGGAACGACACAAAACCAACTCGCGTCGCGAGGCGGGACGGGACGGGGTTCCAGGCAGGATACTCGCACCGAACGGGACGATGACAATGCACAGAGGAATGATAGCTCAAGGCATGCAGGTTTGAATCCTGCAGCATAGGATCGAAAAGTAGTATTTAAAAAAAAGAAATACTCAAACCCTCTTTCAAGGGTTTCGTTTTTAATAATTGTAAAATTTTTCGAGGAAATCTGCGAGGTCTCCTGCACTCACGCAACTGCGGGGGCGACACCTGCAGGCTGCAGGCCTGTTTGCTGTAGGAGCTGCTGCTCACCTTGGGAGGGACGAAACGACTCTGAAATTTTTGTGCACATCGTAACTCAAAAAAGAAAAAAAAATCAGAGAAATTCAAAACAAATCAGGAAATTTTTTTAAAAATCATAAAATTTCGAAAAAATTCAGAAAATTTCTAAACAAATTCATACAAATCCAGGAAAAAATTAGGAAAATTCATTAAAATTCACATAATTCTAGGAAAATCCTCAACCAAAAATTCACAAAAATTCAGAGCTGTTTCCCCCTCGTGCTCACTCAGCAGGGGCGCACTCACACGCACCTGCGGAGGCGACACCTGCACCTGCAGGCCTGCAGCTGAACGCCCCGCCCCGCCACTCACGCAGGCGAGCGTGCATGTGTAGCGTGTGTAGCAGCGCCACGGAGCGGATCCCACAACCTTCTCTCTCTCTCTTTCTCTCTCTCTCTCTCTCTCACACACACACGCGCGGACGCGCCAAGACGTGTAATTGTTTACAAGCTGGTAGGTAGTACATCATGTTCCTTTGTGTGCACCGCGGGCACCGCGCCGCGCGGCGCCACGCCACACGCGCTCAACAAATGTGAATGTCTCTCTCCGTCTCGCTCTCTCATCAGGATCGTGCCTCTCTCTCTCTCTCTCTCTCTCTCTCTCTCTCTCTCTCTCTCTCTCTCTCTCTCTGCCGCTCTCGCGCGTAGCCGGTTAGACGCTTGCTGCGAGGCGAGGTGTCACACCAAAGTGGCGATTATGACACGACACCGACACGAGACGTAAACACGACAAATTGAGAGAATAGTGGGGAAGAGAGGAGAGGAGCAGGCGAGGGAGGAGAGGGGGAGGAGAGGGGGAGGAAAGGGGGAGGAGAGGAGGAGGAGAGGAGGAGGAGAGGAGAGGAGGAGGAGAGGAGAGGAGGAGGCGAGGGAGGAGAAGAGGAGGGGAGGAGAGGGAGGAGAGGAAAAGGATAGGAGGGAAGGACGAGAGGGGGAGGAGGAAAGAAAAGAGGAGAGGGAGAGAAGGGCGCGGAGAGGGCAAAGAAAAAGTGCCCGCGAGTGCAAATGCGAGAGGGCGGCAACGTGAAAGATGGGGGTGAGGAGGACGTTCCAAGCCCAATGACCCTCTTATGACCACAATGTAGTGGTCAGTCAAGTGCC
Organism: Frankliniella fusca; assembly: GCA_029379305.1. Lineage (NCBI taxonomy): Eukaryota > Metazoa > Arthropoda > Insecta > Thysanoptera > Thripidae > Frankliniella > Frankliniella fusca. The sequence continues at coordinate 19,360 of JAHWGI010001008.1, forward strand.
AGGTCCCTCGTAGTTTGCTATCCATATGAGATCAAAGCGCTCGACATTGAGTGAGTTGAAATTCGACAAAACTTCAAATATTTGCCCAGAATACCCCCCACCGTCCCCCCACAAAAAACTGTCTTTGAACTCTTAAAACAACTCCCACACTGTAAGATCCACGTTGATACCTCCTGTCCCCGCACATGTAATAGTTCCGCATCCTTTATCAGACACGCACGCACACACGCACGCACGCCTCACACACACGCTCACGCACGCACGCACGCATGCCCAGGAAGGCGGTGGAAGCCATCATCATTATCAACATTACTTACCATCAACGGGTGCGGCGCGGGCGGGTTGTCGCCCGCTGCCTGAGGTGAGGTCGTGTCTCCGTGCTGCAGCGCTGCTGCTGCTGAGGTGTACAAAGTACTCTCCGAGCCTCAAGTGTGTCAGCCGCGCCACGCCGGCCCGGCCCGGGCACACCGGGACCGGGATGCGCGTTACGTTATACGCGTGCGATTTGCCGCGGAACCTCCGACACGACCGCCTGAAAAACATACAAAACGAAAATAATTCAGTGAAATTGTTGAAGGGTAGCACTTAGTAAAATTTAGAGAAAAAATCTTAAATGACGTGCTTATGTGACGTTATGTCAGTAACGCCATTGTCACGCCCAAAAAACGGCTTGCAAGTGTGGAAGTAAGAGTATTGCCATAGAAATAAATTTGCCTATTAAACGTTAATTTAAAAAAATAATTTTTTTAAAGACACAGAAAAGCATGAATTGATTTTCTTTTCAAATCCGGGAGGTGCAGTAAGTAAGACCCTGTGATGCACACTGAGGGGGGAGTCACTTCGTAAAATCATTGTACGGCCCCGATAAGTTATTTAAAAAATCAAATAAAATCAAAATAGAATCAAGAAGAAAGTAACATCCGAAAAAAACGAAAAAAATGAAAATAAAACCGAGATAAAATTTAAAACATTCAAAAATTGTAGTAAAAGATCCGAAAAAGATCAAAATTTATCACAGAAGTGACAGAAATTTTCCATGAAAAATCAAGTAAATCAAAAGTCTAAACAATCGTTTTACACATTTTGTATGACTGATCTGCCCCTCGATGCAAACAAAGGATTTGGCTGGGAGCGCGCCCGGCCTGGCCTGGTGCGGTGTGGGAGTGAGCGCGCGGCAGAACTGGTGGGCCACTAGATGGTGGGCCCGTACCGTACCGGCGGCCCGACCCGCGCGCCGCGCCCCGAGGCCACGCCGCTCCACACCACACCGTGGTGCCGTGTGCTTTACGAGGTGTGCATGTGTAACGCGAGTGCGGACCCCACGTGGGGACCCGGACCCGCCGTGTGTGATCGCGGGGGAGAGATACGCCGCCTAGCCTGTACTGCCTGCCGACTCGCTCTCCTCGCCCTGTCTCTCTCGCACCAATAGTTCGAAGCTCATGGAGTGCGAGAGAGACAGGGCGAGAGAAGCGCTCTTCGGAATGAGACGGCTGGGCGGCCTGGCCAGGACCCCCGGCGGGGCCCCGCGCGCGAGCTCACGTGTGTGTGAACGTGGCGGTAAACGCATTATCAGCGGGCCGGTGCGGCGGGCGTTATCGTTATGTCGATCGGTTGCTGTCGTCGCATCCTCACACGCACGCGCACGCACGCACGCAGGCTCACGCGGTACCGGTTGGGTTCCGCTCGGGCGCACCGCACTGCAGCAGCGAGTAGGCGCGTCCGTCCAGCCGACTGACTCCGAGAGGAGCGCAGCTCTTTCCTTGTCACACTCATTGAGTGCTGCCTCATGTAGAGCATGAGTGCGACAAGGGCGGAGAACCAGCAGTGCGAAGGAGGAACAGCTCTGAAATTTTTGTACACCTCGTAATTCAGGAAGATTCAGAGGAGAAAAAAAAACCGGAAAAGTTCAAAGAAATTTACGAAAAAAAATCAGTGAAATTCAGGGTAAATTCAAACTAAAAAATTAAGAAAAATTGTCAAAAAGTTAGGTTAAATTCAAGTGTAAGTTAACAAAAATGCTATAAGTATTCAAGCAAAAATTCACAAAATGTGAACACCAAAATTCAGAGTTTTCTCCCCCGCGCAGCAGAGCGATCGTTGGAGGAATCAGTGAGAGAAGCGCAGACAGGCGGGCCGGGGTGTGGCGGGGCGGGGAGCTTTACGACGAGGAGGGTGTGGGTGCGTGTGTAAGCCGAGCGGAGCTGCCGAGACTTGTACATAATGAGTTGCGCGAGCGCACGGTCAGCCGGCCGCGCAGGAGGAGGATGAGCACAGAGAAATATATATATCTACTTCAACCTCCAGAGAAAGAACATTAGCAGCGAAGCAAATGAAGAGTGTGGTACTTCACTTGACATTTTTCAAATATATGGAGAAACCTCGTGTGTCCCGCCGGAGTGAGGCGGGGTGGGGCGGGGGCCCCAATGCTCCCAGTGCGCTTGTCCTGCGGCCCCTGCAGCGCCGCGCCGGCGGCACATCACGGCGCGGCGGTTACAGTTAGGCGGCGGGGCAGGGCGGGGCGGGGCGGGGCGGGGCGGGGCGGGGCGGGGCGCCGCCTCTCAGCAGCGCGCACGCGCCGCGCGCCGCGTGCACAGGTGTACCGCAAACTGTTAGCGCGGCGTGAGAACACATTTGGCCGCGCCGTGCGCGCTGCCGGCTGCCGCTCCTCCTCCTCTCCATAGACGTCGTTGTCGTTATTGTGCCCGCCGCCCCGCCCCGCGCTGTCACTGCGGCATCACCCCCTCCCAACCTGCCGGCAGCAGCAGCAGTGCAGTGCTCACGTCCCAAATGTATGAAAGATTCCCCGGCAGCGGCATGTCTGTGTGCAGCGCCGCGTTCATGGGAGTTACGTCGGTTATCGTGCGCGGGGGCGGGCAACGACGCCTGGTCTGAGGCGAGGCGAGGCGTCGCGACGGCGCGGACAAGTAGGCCCAGACTCAGGCGGTGTGTGTGTGTGTGTGTGAGATGCAGCGCGCGATTGTCGAGCGCGCCAGCCTGGTCCCGAGCCGAACAAGTACTTGCGAGAGGACGCGTGTGAGCGCGGACAGGGCCGGACAGGAGACCTGATTCCGAAGGGCGCTCCCCTCGCTCCGTCTCTCTCGCACGTAAGCGACGAGCCCCGTGAGTGCGAGAGAGACTGAGCGAGGAGAGCGGTCTTCGGAATCAGTCAGCAGCGCCAGAACGGCTGTCAGCGCGCGGCGGCGGCGCGGCCCGGGCCCGGCCCCGGCCGCCGTCCGCCTCTCCTACACTCAACTAGATACGCCCCTCCCCTCCCCGCCCCGCGCAAGGTTGTGCCCGATGGTGTGTGCTGATGTGTGTGCACGATCGCTCCCCTCCCGCCCCGCCCCGCCCCGCCCAGGACGATCCGGCAGGTGGTTGGCATTCCCATCCTTCCCTCCGCCTCTCCTCCCCCTCGCGAGCGCAGCGCAGCGCGGTGCGGTGCGTCACTTCTCGCGATCTACGATCGGCGAATCTGCATATGTAACGCGAGAACTTCCACCTCGGCCGCCCCTGTCTCCTCCTCCACCTCCTCCACGGCCCCATGGAGGAGGCGGTGGTGAGGGAGGGGAGGGGAGAAGCGGGCATCAGGGAGAAAGAGTGTCGGGTCAGTGAGTCGGAAAGAGAAGGGTCGCGCAGGACAAAAGGGCAGGCTGAGGTATGAGCACTGGAGGCAGCATGACAAATGGATGGAGTACATATAAAAATGTGCAGTAAACAGTTGTCACACGATTCAATTAAAACGTTGAGTTGAGTCTCACTTGATATTACAGCAGAAAAGGTTCGCTGCCATATCTTAGGAAAGCAGGTAAGAAGGGACCTACTGAATGAGCAGTGGTTGATTCTAAGAATGTACCGACCTTCAGCAGTGCTTCGGAGAATAAAGAACAGTTTATGCTGAGTGACAGGTAAACAATAAAATTGAGCGCAAAGTTAATGATATGTTCACAACCTGAGTATATCTTTGTTGAAATTCCCTATTCTTAATGAGCAAAGAAACACATTAGACTCACGTGAGTACTCCTGAACACGGAGTGCATCAAGTATCACGAAGCATTAAACAAAGCATCAGTGACAAAATGTTCAAAACCAATTAAATACACAAACAGTAAATTTTGAAAAGGAAAACAAAAACAGGAGAAGGGGTCACACAAACAGAAAAGAAGAAAGAATAAACAGACACCAAAACAAGGCAACTAACCTCACTCCTCGGCACCAGAGAATCTGAAGCGCTCAGGCTGGGGCTCCGCCAACTGCATACGATGAATCTCCAACTTGGATTCTCATAGCTAGTAAGAGCGGCGAGAAAGGAAAGATGCTTACAAAAGGAACGCGCAAACAGCGAGCACAAATGTAAGGTCTATTAGGTCCACATATGACTATTAAAGGGAGTTTCTTGCAAAATACGAAGGAACCTGTCAAGACAAAAAGAGGAGAGGCATAAGGCGCACAAGGACTACATCATAATACAACAGGTTCTCCATCCTCAGTGGCACAGTGATGAGGGACTTGAGCAGAGTGGCGGCGCGTAGTGGGAGCCAAAACAAAGCACCATAACCTACGCATAGAACTGGCTTAAATATTGGTTTAGATTCAATTCTTGCGTTGCTTTGGGCAAAAGCATGTGTCTGTTAGGGCTGCACATTCATTAAGATCACTTTAAATAATGTTTTACGCCCGGAATGTGAATTATTAACACAACGCTTTCTGCTTTGTTTTGGTTCCCAGCTACGCTCTGCCACTCTGCGCAAGTTCCTCATAATAAAGACACATGATGGATAACATGATTGGAAGCAAAGTAGAAAAAAAAGGAACTTACAATGTTCAGTTCGGCAAGAGAGACCGCGTCATCAGGTATTTACCTCCGGCCGGCCCAGGGCAAAAGGATTTGTTTGCCTATCACTTCAGTCCCTTTCAAAGCGTTCGGTTATGCCTTATGCCCGGCAGAGGGCGCGTTTACGCACAGCAACCTAACCCTACTGAGGGTAGAGACGCGAACATTTATCAAGAAAACGTCAGAAAACCAGACAGCAAATTCACAAGTAAGTCAGTGTAAAATAGAAAAAATACTTACGCGATATCTGCAGGAAATCTGGTTCGACGGCTGGCAGCCTTAACAGGTTCATTCCAAAGGGATAGCCGGCTAGGCTACACGAGCTGTCACCTCAGTCACTGGTGTCACTGTCACTTTTGATTTATCGGTCAGTGTTAACACTTTGACTGAACTGTATATGCCGGTACATTTCTATCGATAAAACCAATGAATTTTCGGAAATTCCGAATACGAACGAGATCATGAAAGTTTCACTACGGTTGGGGCGACGCAAAAGCGCGAAGGCGCGAAGGACTACGGAACGGAGGACAAAGGATTTTATGCAGCAGGTGTAGCGCTCAATTGTTTGCGGCCACAATGTACAGGATAGGGCCTTATGGAAGAAATCAGTATTTGAAAATTCAGTAGGAAACCTGGACCTTCGAAATTTTTAAATAAATTTGTCTTAATATTTGACATGTGAAAAAAAAACCTGAAAGGTCTCAGTCTCCTATTGAATTTGTAACAAGTCAAATCTAGTTTTCACCCTGTTTTCAACCGTTAAGAACCAACGGGATACGGATAGAGTACTTCCTTGTGTCGTGTCGACGGGGAAACAACTCAGAATTTTGGTGTACACATTTTGTGATTTTTAATTTATTAATTTTTAAATTTTCATAGAATTTTTTTTAGTTATTTTATAACTTCACCTAAAGGTTTTTGATTTTTTTCTGAATTTCTGTGAATTTTTCTATTTTTTGCGGCGGAATTACAAGGTGTACACAAATTTTAGAGTTCGGTTCCCCTCCTCCTCCGCTATCCTCCGCAACCGCCCGCCCTGTGCCCTGCAGTCCCTACATGTCAAATGTATTTTTAATTTTTTTATGTTTTTTTTTCACTTTACGAAAAATCAAAACGTACCTGAGAACAGCACATACTTCGGGTGAGATGCTAACGGTTCTTCCTGTGAGCCGCCCCCTTCTCCTCCCCCAGCCGCCCGGAATCCTCCCGTCTGATGTGACTCGCGACGCGCGGCGGTAGGCACGCTGCGTCATTTCCGGTGCATACATCGCGCGCGGCCCCGGCCCTCATGCCCCTCCCGCGGCCGGCCCTTCCCGAAGATCTTCCGAGTCCTGCTCCGGATCATACAGGGCATCATACTCAGAGCGGTTGGCGGCCTCCCCATCCTTTTCGCACTCATGGGAAACTGCCGATCCCCGGCATAGCGCACTGCCATTGCTCCGACAAAGGCGCAGGTAGGAGAGCAATCTTCGGAATCAGACCGCCGACTTGACCGACTCTTCTCTGTGCGCAGCGCAAGGACGATGTGCCCGGGCCGGACCAGGGAGGGAGTCCTCTGCTTCTGCTTCCCGAGCCAGCTGACCTGCAGAGTGCAGATCCCCGTGCACGCGCGCGAGCCCCGAGGATGAGCACGACTGGACGCGGACTTCGGCAGAGTCGGTGAGTTTCTGCATCTTTCGTCATGTGTGTTTTCGGCGTTTCCTGACCCGGCGTAGTGAGTGCGATCAGGGTAACCATTAACGACCGCGGGATGAAAATCGTCTCTATCTCAACTTTGTGCGGATCACCGTCGAAACCTTTTGTGTTCAGAAGAGTCATAACTTTACCCTGAAAACAAACGCCGCCGCGTGGGTTTCGTATCGCAGCTAACCTCTGCACCCGAGCCCGGCACGGAATGCCTCTCTCCCTGGGCCCCAACCTAACCTCTTTCTTTTCGCTGCCGTGGGTGGCCGTGCGGGGCGGGGCGGGGCGGGCCGGCTGCTCGTGCTCGACCAACACACTCACAGCTTCGTGACGCGTCGGCTGAGCCGAGCAGTGCATACGTTCCAGTACCCATACTCGTACCCGAGCTGTATTACCAGAGCACTCGGCGGGGCCGGCGGCCGGCGGCTGGTCAAGCCTTTGCTCATCGTGCTCTGCCCCTCCCCCTCTTCCTCCCCCCCTTTCCACACCCCGGTCCTTTCTTTGCCGGCCGGACCCTCGCGGAATGGTAATGCGTGATATGCCTACCCCCGCCGCCCCGTCCCAGGAACAATGTGTAGCAGCAGCCCGGTCCGGCCTGCCTGACCTGCGCTGCACCGCACATGTCCGAGAACGGGAGCAAAGTGTGTAAGCGCCCGTAAAAACTCAAGCGTGCCTATATGAGGAGCTGGGCAGCTGGACCCGGCCGGGCCCCTGCCCTGTCCTTCCCCTGCACTTTCCTGCCCAGCCCCCCGCCCTTCCCTGCCCCGCCTTATCCCGAAGAGCGCTCTCTGCGCGCTGTCTCTCTCGCACCTATACGGCGAAGCCCACGAGTGCGAGAGAGACAGGGCGAGGAAAGCGCTCTTCGGAATCTGTCGGCTGCCCCGTAGGTAGCCCCCCGGCTCCGATCCGCCGCGCAACAAAGACGCATCAGCATACAGGAGCCGTAGTGCCCTGCCCTGCCCCGACCCGACCCGACCCGCCGCTGAGGTTCCGCCGCAATGTTGCGGTGCAGTGCAGAGGCGCACACTCACCCACACATACACGCTCACTACCGCAGACTCACACACACGCATGGGCCCGCCGCGCCGCGCCGGCGGCTCTATTACGGCGAAATGACAGTGCAAAAGCCACAGGAGCATGCGCAGAACATGCCGCCCCGCACTGCAGCCGCCGGCGGGCGCCCCGCCCGCCCCGACCCGCCCCGCGCCCCGCCCTGCAGGCCAGAGGCCGGTAATTTGATTTTTATACGGATCTAAACTGCGCGTTCAACTCGCAGCGCGAGAGATTCGCACGATGACTTGGTCACGCGTGCCTCACGCCCCGGTCGGCCTCGGAGCCGGACCCCCCGGCGCGGTGGGGCGCGCCGCTCCCCGCTCCCCGCCGCCCCCGAGACCCCCGGGACCTCCACGGTGCGCGCCTCCGTCCGTCTCGCTCCGCTCCACGCCGCGCTGCCCCGCTCTCCTCCCTGTACTGCGCTCTCGCAAGACCATCGGATCGAATCGGATGCAATGGCCAGCGGGCCGGCGGTGGTGACCACACGGGGATCCCCCCCGGCCCTGCCGGCCCGGCCTGCAGAGCGATTCCGATTCACGCTCTCCTCGCTCTGTCTCTCTCGCACTCATGAGCTACGCGGTGTAGGTGCGAGAGAGACAGAGCGAGGAGGGCGTGCACCAGAATCGCTATGCTCTGGCCCGACCGGCCCCGTGAGAGCGAAGGCGGGCGCCGGGCGCCGCCACCTCAGAACATGCATCTCTAGCAGTGTTGTCACTAAGCGGTGGTGTTTTTGGTCTTGCGAGGTACATTCCAAAGGAGCGCGGCATGACAATGGCGGCATCGTCATTCGGGGTTCTGTAGGATACGGATACAGTTCTCTGCAGTGCACGGGCCGTCCCGTCCGGGCGGCGTGGTCGGCACGGGGAAAGGGTTCACATCCGGAACTGGTCCGCTTGCTCTGGATCGCCCCCGCCCCGGCCCCGGCCCCGGCCCCGGCCCGCTCCAACCCGCCGCACCCCGCACCCGGCCCGGTCCGGCCCGGCTGGACCAATTACCGATCATCAGTTTGATCCCCGGAGGGACATGGGTGGAGCGGGGCGGGGCGGGGAGGGGAGAGGCGGCATTAGGAGCGGGCCGGACGGCACTTACGAGGTTACGAGGGGACAGCGCAGCGCCGGGGTCCCCGGCCGGGGCCCTGCTGCCTGACTCGCAAGTACGAACAATGTGTAATACAAGTCTCCTTATCAGTTTAACATTCAATGGTCTCCTACAGTCAGAGTCCTTCGTTTCGTACTCCTCGTAATTCAGGGGTAGGATAATTAGATAAATTCAAAACAACGACAATTTTTTTAAAAAATGAAAAAAAAATCAAGAAAATTTAGTTGAAGTAAGAAACATTCACGAACTTTGTACAGAGCAGTGCTGCCAGAAAAGCTACGCAAAAAACGCGCAATACACCCGTGTGCAGGGGTCGGTATGTCCATGAGACTGCACTGGTCTCATGGTATGTCTGCCTACGTAGTAGGCAACTCCCCTTCACTCGTGTACAGATGTTGCCTAGTTGGCAGGCTGAGATACTGTCCCGTTACGCACAGGTGTTTTGCGCGTTTTGCGTAACTTTCTGGCAACACTGATTCAGAGCTGCTCTGAAAGAACATTCTCGCGCGAGAGAGGCAGCACCTCGTCCACCGTCATGCACTTGTTGCAGTCGGCTATGGGGGAAGCGCGGGTCATTTTGATTACCGGTATCGTCAGTTCTTAGGCGCTTCACGCCCACAGGCGTTTTGGAGAATTGAATCGATTTCCCCTGTGGGCCGGGCCGGGCCGGACCGGACCGGACCGCCGCGCCACACAGGGCGTCGAGCCGATGTCATTGATGCGTCGGTTAGGGAGGACGTAGCGGCCGGTCACGGCGAGGGGGAAACAACTCTGAAAATTCAGAAAAAAAATTGGTAAAATTCACGTGAAAATTCAGAAAAATTCTTAGAAAATCCACATAAATTCACAAAAAAAAATCGCAAGAATTCAGGAAAATTCAGAAAATGTGTACACCGTACACCAAAAGTTGTGTCCCATCGGGCCGCGGTGAGCCGTGGACCATTCGGTGCGCTCGAGGCGAGCGGGGGTGCGGGGCGAGAGGGTGGTCTCCGCTACCGTATTTGGCGCGCGCGCGCGCGGGGCGTTCTGGCTGAAGAGGTGAGGTGCGCTGGAGTGCCCCCGCGGCAGCTGCCTGGAGGGCGCTTATACTCACCACATGTGTGCGTGCGTGCGTACACGTACGTGTGCGTGTCTGTGTGTGTGTGTATGTGTGCGCGCGCTGGAGAGGGCCGTAAGGATCAAGGGGCGCGGAGAGCACTACGCCATGCACTCGTGTGAGCGAGTGCACCCTTTTGCGCGAACAAGGCCGTAGCGGGGCTGAGTTTTCCTGCTGCCAATTTTCTTCAAGGACAGAGAGAGTTCATGCCCTTGCATTTGGTGCCGGTTTTCTTTTCCAAAAAGATTGCGTTAAATTGCAGTAGAAGAATAGGATGGGAAATTTAAACAATGCTGACAAATTTCCATCGAAATCCTCATGCCGTCAGTGTGAAGGCGAGGGGAGATTTCGAGATTAGGGACTAGAATTTTCTGTCAGTACAAATTTTTACATTGGTGACTTTAGTTGCTGTGGGTGATTTAACATGTTGAAATTGTTGTTTTGAAGATATATATGAAGAAATATGTTTTGGCATCCCATGTGGGGATCTCAAAGTGATAGTAAATTTTGAGTACTCACAAGTTATCAAACTAAGAGACATCAATATACTGTTCATATTTACTCTCACAATTTTTTTTTTCGAGCCCCAGGAAAAGTATACTTAAAATATGAACATTAATAATTTTTACTAAGGCCAATAAAAAATGCTTGAACCAATAAAACATACTCTAAAACAGAAAAACATTTTCTTGGCAGCCAATGTCCAATGCGCCCGTTTGTATTGACAGAGTTGGAGCGTGTTTGAGGCGAGCGAGGAGGGTGAGCGTGGCAATGTAATGAATGAAATGCTACGCGAGGAAGTCGTGATTGTTGTCTAAGACGGACACAGACAAATGTACACGCGCGCACACACACACACACACACACACTCACGCACGCACACGCACGCACAGGCCTGCTCGCGTCGCCCACTGACGGGACGGGGCCTGGGAGCGGGCATGAGGTGCGACAAGGACAGCGATACGCATCACGGAGAGGGGCTGGGACGGTGGGACGGGGCGGTTGGTGAAGCTCTGGCACTGACTGAATACATTGCAGCAGGTAACTACTATATATGGGGTGGCCACAGTGGAGGTGGCCTACCCGTGTGTTGCACACAATCTCGCGCGTTTCGGGTACCGTCAGTGACGTCTCTAGGTCGTATAGGATTCTATAGAGATGGTTTGTGTGTCGCCGCGGGGCGCAGGGGCGCAGCAGCAGCGCGCGGTGCAGAGAGGTGCAGGTGAATGAATGCCTCCGGTGCATGCTGCACCAGGACCCTTACGAGCTCGGGTAAAAAGTACCGAGAGCGCCGCCCCCCCTCCCCTCCCCTCTACACACCTTCGCCGCAGTAAAATAAGGACAGGAAATGATTCGTCTTGGTGCGGCCTTCAGTGTGAGCGGGACGGAACGAGACGGGACGGGACGGGACGGACCCCCAGTCGGGTGAGCGAGTTTTGTCCTCGAGACGAATACATTCCTTCTTTTTTTTTTTTCAAATAATGAAATGGCCGAGAAAAAAAATACTAATTATCAGGAGTAAGGCCAACCGTGGCGCGGAGTCAAATGTGCAGGACATCCCCCGCTTAGCGCCCTCCTCTTTCAGGATAGGACAGGAGGGGGGGGGGGGCATGGGGGCAGAGCCAACCACGGCGACGTAACGAGATGTAGTAGAGAAAGAAAGGGGAGCGCGGATAGTAAAAATGGCTCGACGACAAGTGACGTTACAATGTGACGTTTTTCTCCTGGGACCAGAGACTGCAGCAGACAGACACACGACACGCACACACACGCGCGCACTCACACACGCACACCGTTTATGGCGCGACAAGTAAACGCTGGGCATTACAAGACCACGTGTATATATACCCCGACGCATCGCGTGCGGCGAAACGAGCGCCTCCCCTCCCCTCCGCTCCCTTCCGCTCCCCCCAGGTCCCCCTCCCCTCCCCCGTCCCCTCCCGCACTTGTGACCCGGCGGGGACCACCGCGGGGCGCGGCGCACTGCGACGCACGCACGTGTCCAAACAAACATGCAAGCTGACTTGACACTTCACACCTTCCACGACTTGAGGCCGCGGAGGCGGGACCGGGCGGGACGGAGCTGCCAGGAGAGTATAGGCAAAGGGTACCCGGCTGCGGAGTAAGGCAAAAGGCTGCATGTGCTCCTTACCTTCCAGACAACATCTCGGCCGAGAGGAAAACATTTCTGATTTTTTTGTACAAATTTTGTGAATTCTTGTGAATTTTTGTTTGAGTTTTTTCCAGAATTCTGTGATTTTTTTTGTAAATTTTCGTGATTTGTTTTTTCTGAATTTTTCTGAAGTTTTATTGGGATGACCTCAGAAAATACACGAACATCTGATCCAAATTATTCTCTCAATTACATGATCAAATAGGATTTTTAGTAAATTATTGTGAATGATTTCTATTTATTCCAAATTATTGGAAATTAACTTGCAATACTGCAAAATAATCACAATTATTTCAATGATTTTTTAAAACTTTTCAGAAACAAATTTTGCTCTGCAATTGAAAGGGTGGCGTGAAAACATGGAAAATTTTTGCGGCAGTAAACCTCCCGAAGGAGGTTGCGGTTCCCGCCAGGCACAGGGCTTTAACCCCCTGTGGCAGCCAACTGCTTCGGTGTTCCATGGGAACCGGCGCTTTGCTGACTGCGATCCTATCGCGCAATTCGACAGATTTGATCCCCGTACCACCATTGGCCTACCCCTAGAGGTACGAGCGGTGTCAAGGGCGTTAGACTTCCTGATCCCAGTTTCAGAGGCCTTACCTCAGAGGGGTACGCGGGATTCGAACCCACAACCCCGAGTGCCGACACATAGCCAGAACGGGAAGCGACCCAACGCCCAGAGCCACCGAGCCAACGGCGGTGAGACGTGTTTAATTTCTACTTGACCTGCCCTGGAGCAACGGCCAAAGGAAATGCCAAGCACGAAAAACACTTTCCCGAGTGGGAGTCGAACTTGGGACCACTCGGATCAGTGTTGCGCGCTCTGCCAACTGAGCCACAACGTCTCGATGACTGTCCAGTGCGACGGGTTCAGATGTGCGTGTATTTTCTGGGGCATCCCCGTTTTATTTTTTGGTTGAAACTATCGGAATTTTTGGAAGTTTTCTGAATGAAAAGGTGTACAAAAATTTCAAAGTTGTTTACCCCTCGACCTCAGCACTGGTTAGTGCTCTTTGCCTAGCATTCAGGCGTGCGCAGATACAGCCCCGCGGCTTGTCTTAGGTTCGGTTAATTGAATTATCAGGTTTTGGGATTTTACTGCACACTATTCATCCTTTCGTTAACAGTCTCTCACTTCACACTCACCCTTAGCTCTCACACGACTTCCCTTCCGTGGCTGCGCCGGTTGAGCCGCTCGCGCGCAGCAGCGCCTGGAGGCAGTGCTGCCAGAAAAGGTTGGGAAAAAATCCGCGCAATACACGGTGTGTGCAGGTGGCGCGGTATCTCAGCCCGCCTAGTAGGCAACTTCCCTTTTTCCGTGTATAGATGTTGCATAGTAGACAGGCTGAGATACTGTCCCGTTACACACAGGTGTATTGCGCGGTTCTCTGCCTAACATTCTGGCAATAGCAGTGCCTGGAGGGAGATCGAGTCTGCTGACCCTGGCACATTACATTCCCAATCATTCCAGGCGCGACGCGCTCAGTTTGAATTTGGCGGCCCTCTGTCTCCCCCTGTGACGGCAGGAGACTGCAGTGGCGCGCTCCAGAGCACGCTACCGGCGCCGCGCGGTCTGGCCTGCAGGCTCTGCTGCAGCGTAGCGCCCGGCTCATTCATACACGCGGCGCTGCCGACACGGCTCCTCAGGCCCCGCCACGCCCCGCCACGCCCCGCCACGCCTCCTGCGCGATATATCAAATTAATAAAACGGTCTTCATTCACCGCCTGTCCGCGCCGCCGCTCTGCTCGCCCGGGAGCTGGACGTGTAAGTACGTACGGACCAGAGCAGCGCCTCGAGGGACATCAGTCTTACGCCCCGCCCCGCCCCGCCCCGCCCCGCCCCGCCCCGCCCCGCCCCGCCCCGCGGCGCTCTGTGCTTATGAACTTGTTACAGCCACTACATACGCGCAGCCCAGGCCAAGCCTATCCATCCGGTCATTACCGAGGTGTTCCAGTAGTCAGGCAGTCTGGGGGGAAACAAGAACACTCTCACACACACACACACGCGCGCGCACCCGCACACACACTCACATCGATGATTGCGGCCGAAAGGAGTTAATGTATTTGCTTGCTTGTTATGTTCCGGATTATCGAAAATAGTTGGCTACTTCGTGCCAACCAGACAACAGACAACCTCTCTCTTTGGGAGATTTTGGTGTGGTATATGTGGGTATATGCCTTGCAGGCAGGCATTGAAATTACTCGCTTCCAGATTTTGCCGTAACAGGTGTAGTGTGGGCAATATCTGGCTAATTAGCAGGTAATAACACTGAGTACAAGGGAGGGATATACAAAATGTGTTCAGTGATTTTTGTTAAACTTTTGATTATTTTAATAATTGATTTGTTTTGAGTTTTCCTCTGATTTTTCAATGAAAATTTCTGTAACGTTTTAATCAATTTTGAACCTTGACCCCCATTTCTGAATTATTTTAATTTGATTTGTGTTTTTTCTTCATTTTTTCTTGATTTTTCGACGTATTGTTTGTATTTTTCTTTTTGATTCTTCTTAGATGATTGTTTTGGGGGGCGTACAAAGATCTTTTGAAGTGACCCCCCACCCCCAACCCCTTCGAGTGTGAATCCCTGTTTGAGTTATTACCGTGCTGCTTGGGCTCGCGCTCGTGGATGCCACACTAGGGCAATGTGACGGGGTGCGGGGCCGGGGGACGCGTGGGTGGGAGAGAGAGAGAGAGAGAGAGAGAGAGAGAGAGAGAGAGAGAGGCCCACCGGCCTACCGCAGCCCCTCACCTTGGCCCAGCCCCCCGCGGGCCCCGCGGGGCTCCAGGGCCCCCTGCACGGGCACAACGACATCAGCGGCAATCACACGTCGAGTCCCCAGGTGACGCTTGACGCTGAGTGCCGGTGCTGCGCGGGGCCGCGCCGGCCCGGGCCGGGGCCCAATTCGCCCAAGTCACGGCATGTAACGCTGCGGCGCGGGAGGGAGGGAGGGAGGGAGCTGGAGGGAGGGTCGTGTGCCGCTGCCCGCCCCCGCCCCCACCCCGGGCCCGGACGGGCTAGAGGTAGAGGTATGGAAGGCACTGCCACATGTACGTGTATGTGTGTGTGTGTAGGCGTGTTTTGTATAACGTTTGTGTGATTTGATAGAATCGATACAGCAAACTTGTTATCCATGTTTAGGGGGTTACGCAAAGCACCGCCGCCCGCCGCGCCGCGCCCCGCGCTGCTGTGTGCGACAGTCACTGTGTTTTCCACGCACCTTTCAATCATCATTTCGTGTTTTCAGCCGCGATTGGAAGCCGCGCGCAGGAAAGTGCGCGGCGAGGTTTGGAGCTTGGCGCTGTCTGTGGCGGGGCGCGGCGGGGCGGGGCGGGGCTGGCGGCGTGGCCGGGCCCGGCGCGCGAGGAATCATTTTAAAATCAGACAAGGCACTTTGTACGCCTCGACTCGGCTCGGCCTGACTCGCTGTCGGTGGAGAGCGGAAGTCGAGGGAAAAAGTATAGAGGGGCGGCGGCGGGAGTGGAGAGCGCGGGAAGAGGAGGGAGGGGGGGGGGCGGGGGTGGCGAAGGAGGCGAGGTCTGCAATTGCGTGACGCTAATTTCAAAAACGATAAATTCACTCTCTGATGGCAAACCATCAGTATAAAGTTACGTGCCGTGCTGCATGGCGTCGGCGGTGCCGCCGCTGCCGCCGTCGCTCGGCTCGGCTCGGGCGGCGGGAGAGCCCGGGAGCACCTCCACCATGCCTCCACCGGTGGGGTGGGGTGGGGCGGGATGCCGCGAGGTACAGATTTTTGACGGAAAAAGAAGGAGCGCAAGATCGAGTCAGCAGTCTCGACATCTGTGAGCTGATGCGTGATGCAGCTCGTCAAGCGCGCGTTGTTGGGGGACTCGTGGAAGTCATTGGGGGTAGCGGTGGTGGGGCCGGGCCGGGCCGGGCCGGGCCGGGGCGTACACTTCCACCAGTCGTCCTCGTGTGACGGCCTGGGCCGGGCCGGACTCTGCTTGGGGGCGTCGTCGTTCCTCGCAAGGGGACGCACGCGAGAAAGTCTTTCCACGCCGAACGCTATTTCCGTCAACTCAGATGAGGGACACAGCAAGTCGCGCGCAGGCGCGGGCCGCGGGGGGCGCGCCCGGTCGTCCCCATGCCGTAATGAACGCCCCTGTGGAAACCCTACCCCGCCCCTCCCCGCCACACCCCGCGGGGCGTATGCATGCGTCACGCCATAACGGAAGCACTCGGCGGCGCGCGGTGCGGCGCGGCGCGGCGCGGCGCGGCGGGCGCGACGCGGTGGAGTTGAACTCACTTTTCATCCTTACGAAGCCGTTAACAAAACTTAATTCAGCTGGGCCGGGCCAGGCCGGGCCGGGCCCCGTGTAGGTCGGCCGTGCCATTTCTTACCCGCTGGCTTTGACACTTTCCCTGGGACATTACCGTCTGGCGGTGCCTGGAGCGGGCTGGGCGGGGTGGGTGGGGCGGGGGCGGGGCGCGACTCGACCCGACCCGGAGCCCTACCGCACACGGTCCCTTTCGATCAGATGGGATACAAAAAAAAAAGTAGCGATAAGGGTGGAGATTAGTGATACAAAATGTTAAACTGCGTCCCGCTGAGGGTGGAGGAATGTGCTGGTCCGGCCCGGACCGGCCTCAGTGTGCGGCGGGGTGGCGTCGGCCCCGCAGCGCGGCGGGGCGAGTGGAGTACGCGCCGGCGGGGGAGGGGGCGGGGGCGAGGGGGAAGGGCGTCTTTCACATCAAACGTCCGAAATGAGAGTCCTCAGAGAACAATGCTTCATATGAACGTGGCCACCACACTCTCACGCTTCCGCGGACGCCGAGCCGAGCCGAGCAGAGCCGAGCCGAGCACAGTAATCAAAGCTGACAATGCCCTCTGTCACACTCACTCTGATGGGACGCCGCACGGCGCGGGGCGGGGCGGGGCGGGGCGGGGCGGGGCGACGCCACCGCGCCTGCCTGCGGGTCTTTGCACGATGTGGTGTGGGGACGTGGACGACAACTTTTCCCAAACGTTATGTGCTGGCCCGGCCCGGCCCCGGCCCCGCCCCCGCGGCCCAGTCCTGATGTGGAAGTTGAAAACCCGAGAGGCAAACAACTGCTCTGAATTTTGGTGTACAAGTTTTGTGATTTTTTGTAAATTTTCACTAGAATTTTCCCGAATTTTTTGCTTGAATTTTCCTGAATTTTCACTTCAATTTTCGTGTTTATAAATATTTGTTAATTTTTGCAAATTTTTCTGAATTTTTCTGAATTTTCCTGAATTACGAGGTGTACGAAAATTTCATAGTTGTTTTCCCCGCCTCGAGAGAACCGCCTGTCCTGCACCGGCCGGTGGCCGGTGGGGCTTTGGAGCAGCCGGGCCGAGCAAAGCGCTTTGGCCCGGAGGTATTTGAATACCCCCCTCTGGAGGCACTCTACGCCCGAGCCCCGGCCCCGACCCCGGCCCGGCCCCACCGCGCGGTACTCGTGACTGGCGCCGCACCGACCGCCCCGCAGCCCCGCAGTGCGCAGTGCGCTGCCCACTTAAATGGACCCTAAGTGTGTCCTTGGGACTTGTAAAAGGGTTCAAATGGGTTCCACATGGGATCATGGGTTGATGACGCGGGACAAAAAAAGAGACCGACGGGAAGGCGCGGGGCGGCAGCAGTGCTCTCCTGACGAGCCGCCTCCGGCTCCTGACTCCAGGAGGTGGACCCCGGCGGGCCCGGGCGGGGCAGGGCCGGGCCGGGCCTGGCGCGAGGACAGCTAAAGGGCCCCTAGATTTAGGCCCCCTTTGTGGGCGCAATAAGAAAGGCGGCGGCTGGCCCTGCCAGGGCCCTGCACCACAGCACTCGGCCCGGCCCGACCTGCTGCCTGACGCTGCCGCCGCGCGCCGCGCGACGGCACGGCACGGCTCGCCGCCTGATGGGTGAAATCTCGGCTGCTCTCGCTCTATTTTCCGCTAAAAGCCGTAAGGATGTGGCGGTCGCGGCTGCAACCGCGCCGCCCGCGCGCCCTGGCCGGGCCGGGCGGGGTGGGGCGGGGCCCGTCGCTTTACTGGCAGTCACGATCACGCCGGCCCAGGCCAGGCCGGGCTGCAAGGTGATTCCGAACACCGCTTCGTAGTGTCCTCTCTCTCTCTTGCTCCTTACGGCCGTGCCCCATGAGTGCGACGAAACCGCAGTGTGCGGAATCTTCCTACTGGAGCGAGGGGCGGGGCCGCCGGCCGGGGCCGTAGTGCTGGGAGCGGGGCGCAACAGGTCGCGTGTGTGGGACAGAGCAACACATGTGTTCCCCCTCCAGGCGCAAGCAGGGCCCGGCCCGGCAGCGGCAGCGGGAGCAGGCCCCCTTCTTCCGCCATGAAGAGCGAGAGAGTGAGAGAGAGAGAAAGACATGGGGTCCCATACCGGTCCCGGGCCAATCAGCGCTCGCAGTCGCCTAGTGGGGACTCGGGACACTGGCTTCGTGGCCCCGCCCCGTCACTCCAAGTCCCGCTACGCCCCGCCACGCCGCGCCGGGATGGGGGCCCCGGGCTCCCCGGGCCGGGCTCCGCGGCCCCTCTATGGCGCTGCTGCTCCGCGCCGCCGCGCCGTGGCGCTTGACACGCCAGTAGTTGGGCCCACTGAGCTTTGTGCCCCGCCTGCCTGCCCGCCTGCCTGCCTTCTGGACGCATCGCGACACAGGCACCGCGCCTCCGCCAGGGCTGCCGTGTCAATAACCCGAGGGAGGACATCCTCCTCCTCCTCCGCCTCCTTGTACTCTCTCTCTCTCTCGTCCCCGTCTATTCCTCTACTCCCCCTCGTTCTCCTCCTGGGCCACTAAGGTGTTCACCGGAACAATCAAGCGCGCCCAGCAGCGCCACGCTTCCACGCTGCAGCCGGCAGCCGGCTCGGCTTGGCTCGGCTCGGCCCCGGGGCGGCGCGGGGCGCGGTCAGGACAGGCAGGCAGGACGACGGGCCCGCGGGGGCCTTTCGCAGGACCCAGCTGCCCCCTTCTGTCACCTAATGGAGACCCCCTCCCCCTTCCGCCTGCCTCCTCCAGGGGGCCATCACAGACCACATAGTGGCGGCGGCGGCGCTCGTTACAATGACCCCCGGCGAGGCACCGCTGCTGCTGCTGCTGCTTACCCCCCTTCTACCGCTAGATAACAAGGAGGCCCCCGGGGGTAGGGGAGAGGGGGGGAGGTCATGCGAAACAACAAAAGCAGCGCACGGCCTAATTATTGTGACGGCGGGAGAAGATGAGTGATTCCTCCCGATTGTGATGTGATTACACCCGCCCCCGCCGTCGCGCTGCGCTCTGTCCGCCCCGCCCCGCCCCGCCCCGCCGCGCCTGGCCAAAAAGCCATTGTAGGCGGTGCGCGGAGAGAGGATGGCATGGCTGTGTAGGGCCTATGGGGGCCTACCAGGGGCCTACGGGCGAGGTGGAGTGGAGGGGACCGCGGGGCAGCGACGCTACTGGGGCGCCACCGGGCCGGGAGGGGCAGGGCAGGGCACTAGGCAGGCACTACGGAACAGGCCGAGCGGGCCGGGCCAGGCCGGGCCGCCGCCACGCCGAGCGGAAAGGCAGACCTGGAAGGAGCGCGGTGATAAGGATCGCTGATATGGAATAATGTATCCTCTTTCTGCGCCAGGGCGGCTCTAATTGAAAACAAATTGTTTCCTGCGATTTTTGGTCGATTGGGATGGAGCAGCAGCAGTGTGAGGGCGATGGGCGGGGGCAGCGGGGCAGCGGGGGCGAGGGTTTCTTCGTTATGACTTAGACGCGGCAGAGAGTCTCGAATTATTTGCTGCTGCTGGTGTTTAATTTAGTTAAGTTGACTACACAACGCGACGCACAGTATTAGAGTTTCTGTCGTCCTGCTGCGCTGCGCTGCTGCGCGCTGCGCGCCTCTGCAGCAGGCTATCTGCTCTGCTGCGCCGGGCTCTGGGCTGCGCCGGGCTCTGGGCTGCGCCTCCATTCCCATCGCGCCGTGCAAGAACGGTTGGAAACCTATTACGCGTCTGTCCGTCACGAGCGCGCCGTGTCCGTCCCGTCCCCAGCTCTCTGCCGCACGGCGCAGAAAACGCGTTGCGGGGCGGGAAAAAAAACATGCGAACGAGGCGTGTCCCCGTAAAGCATAACGTGAATGGACACAACGGTTGGCCGGACTGGCGGTGCGCTGCTGTGGCCCGCTCCGCAGGCTCCGCAGTCCCTGTATACTCCGCGCTCTCTCGCTCCCCCTGTACTATACCGCGCTTGTTCTCTCGCTCGCTCCCCCGGCCCACCTGCACTATTTGCAGACAGATCTCGCTGCTGTTGCTGCTTCTGTGAAGCAGGCCGCTGGCTGGACATGACTCATGACTCACGGTACGGCACCGCCCTAAACTGCTGCTGCTGCTGCTGCCGCCGCCGCCGATGCGGTGCTGCATGTTTTTACCTCCTTGCCCGGTCGCGTATCGACGAGCCGTCATTGAGTTGGGAACCTCCCCTTACGTCCGATTTACTAAAATCGGACACTTCCACTGCTCGATTACGGGGGGTAGGTTGGGGTAGGTGACCTTGATAGTTACGACAGCAGGTTCTGATGGGCGATGTTAGCTTTGAGCGAGCAAAATCAATACCCTCCAGCCCCAGCTATACTTTACGTTGGGGCTTCTCGTAAGCGTCGATTGTGGACCTAAATCTAGCCTAACATTTATCCTCTTTTAGTTCAACCAAAGGGAACCTAATCCGAGCCGGCCCTCGAAATCGAGAGTGGAAGGGGCCAAAGCACGTTGAGCGGGCGGCTGGAGGTGCCGAGCCGAGGGGGAAACTACTCTGAATTTTTTGTGAACTTCGTTTAATTCAGAAAACTCCAGAAAAAAAAATTCTGGAAAAAATCAGCAAAATTTAAAAAAAATCGTAAAAATTCAGGGAAATTCACTTAAATTCCCTTAATTCTACTAAAAAACTGAAGTAAAAGTTCATGAAAAATTTCCAAAAATTTGTACATCAAAAGTCAGAGTTGTTTCTCCCTCGTGCCGAGCTCTGAGAGGGGCCCTAAACACGCGGCCCGGCCCCGGCCCGGCCCTGCGGCCACGCCTCCTTGCGTACACCGCACACCCCTCCCTCGCGCCCGCACCACACCGCGAGCCGCGCGCTGGAATGTCGCGGGGAGCAGGAGGGGCCTAGGCCAGCACCGCCGAGCCCGAGCGTCCTTGTAGAGTGAAATCAGGTCTTTGGTTTCCAGTTTTAAAAATCCTGAAAAGTAGCGGTGGATGTGGTCCCGGTGCAGTGCATCCGAGGATCGAGACAATTCTGAAATTAATGTGCACCTCGTAACTCAGAAAAACTCGGAAAAATTAAAAAAAAATCAGAAAATTCTAAAAAAAAAAATTGGAAAGATTTAGGAAACTTCACAAAAATTCAAGAAAATTCACAAAAACTTTAGGTAAAACTGAAGTGGAAATTCACAAAAATTCACGAAATGTGCAGAACAAAATTCAGAGTTGTTTCCCCCTCGAGTGCGCCTGGAGCGGAGCACTGTTCTGCACGAGGACGCTGCGGTCCGGTCGGCCGGACGCGGAAGGAAGCATCATCGCTAGGCATGTATGCACGACACGGGGCAGAGCTCGCCGGCGACGAACAATCGGTCGTAAGCGAGGTCCGGCGGGGCGGGCGCGCAGCTGCGCCCTCTGCAGGTGCACCGCCAGGCATCTGCAGGTGCAGTGCGTTCCGCTCGGGGCGCCGAGAAAGTGCCAACCAATACACATCGTAGGGTAGGAGGAGGTAGGAGTGATGCGCGCCAGGCCAGGGGAGGGCAGTGCAGGCCGGCAGCAGCGGCAGGCCGTGGTGGCAGCGGGGCAAGCGGTCAACTGTAACGGGGCGGGGCGGGGCGGGGCGCCTGCGGCAGGGACGCAAGCGCGTGGCCTACTCAGGTACACTTGACTTGAGAGAACCAGGCCACAAATGACCCACCGAGGGGATAAACAAACCTGAAATTTTCGTACACCTCGTAATTCAGGAAAATTCAGAGAAATTCAAGGAAATTTGGGATGACCTCAGAAAATACAAATTATTCTCTCAATTACATGATTAAATAGGATTTTTAGTAAATTATTGTGAATGATTTCTATTTATTCCAAATTATTGGAAATTAACTTGCAATAATGCAAAATAATCACTATTATTTCAATCATTTTTTAAAACTTTTCAGAAGCAAATTTTGCTCTGCAATTGAAAGGTTGGCGTGAAAACATGGAAAATTTTTGCGGCAGTAAACCTCCCGAAGGAGGTTGCGGTTCCCGCCAGGCACAGGGCTTTTACCCCCTGTGGCAGCCAACTGCTTCGGTGTTCCATGGGAACCGGCGCTTTGCTGACTGCGATCCTATCGCGCAATTCGACAGATTTGATCCCCGTACCACCATTGGCCTACCCCTAGAGGTACGAGCGGTGTCAAGGGCGTTAGACTTCCTGATCCCAGTTTCAGAGGCCTTACCTCAGAGGGGTACGCGGGATTCGAACCCACAACCCCGAGTGCCGACACGTAGCCAGAACGGGAAGCGACCCAACGCCCAGAGCCACCGAGCCAACGGCGGTGAGACGTGTTTAATTTCTACTTGACCTGCCCTGGAGCAGCTGCCAAAGGAAATGCCAAGAGCGAAAAACACTTTCCCGAGTGGGGAGTCGAACTTCGGACCACTCGGTTCAGTGTTGCGCGCTCTACCAACTGAGCCACGATGTGTCGATGACTGTACAGTGCGACGGGTTCGCGTCGTATTTGCCCTATCCTATCCCCCAGCCTCCAGCCAGGAGGACAGGGCAAATACGACACCAACCAGTCGCACGGTGCAACCATCGAGACGTCGTGGCTCAGTTGGTAGAGCGCGCAACTCTGAACCGAGTGGTCGCAAGTTCAACTCTCACTCGGGAAAGTGTTTTTCGCGCTTGGCATTTCCTTTGGCAGCTGCTCCAGGGCAGGTCAAGTAGAAATTAAACACGTCTCACCTCCGTTGGCTCGGTGGTTCTGGGCGTTGGGTCGCTTCCCGTTCTGGCTATGTGTCGGCACTCGGGGTTGTGGGTTCGAATCCCGCGTACCCCTCTGAGGTAAGGCCTCTGAAACTGGGATCTGGAAGTCTAACGCCCTTGACACCGCTCGTACCTCTAGGGGTAGGCCAATGGTGGTACGGGGATCAAATCTGTCGAATTGCGCGATAGGATCGCAGTCAGCAAAGCGCCGGTTCCCATGGAACACCGAAGCAGTTGGCTGCCACAGGGGGTTAAAGCCCTGTGCCTGGCGGGAACCGCAACCTCCTTCGGGAGGTTTACTGCCGCAAAAATTTTCCATGTTTTCACGCCACCCTTTCAATTGCAGAGCAAAATTTGTTTCTGAAAAGTTTTAAAAAAGAATTGAAATAATTGTGATTATTTTGCATTATTGCAAGTTGATTTCCAATAATTTGGAATAAAGAGAAATCATTCACAATGATTTACTAAAAATCCTATTTAATCATGTAATTGAGAGAATAATTTGGATCAAATGTGCGTGTATTTTCTGGGGCATCCCCGGAAATTCATATAAATTCTGCATAGTTCTCCAACATTTAGGCAAAGTTTAAGCAAAAATTCTCAAAAACTTTGTTTTAAAAAAATACACAAAAATTCACGAAAATTCTGTACACTACAATTCTGAGTTTTCTCTCCCTTTGGGTGCATCACATCCCCTCTATGTACATGCGCTGCAGCCTGGACGGAAGGACTCGGGGGCGCGAATGGTGGCCGTCGATCAGGCTAAGCCGGCAACCCGCCCAACTCCAACTCCTCCGGCCCGCCCGCCCCCTCTGGACCCGCCGCGGCTGCACGGCTGGGCGCGCGGCTCGGCGCGGCACGGAGCGGCCAGCGCTGCACGTCGTAAACCTAATGATATGCATTGCGTTGCATTTAACGTCAGCGCGGAAACAGGAATCGGAACAATGGCGGCGCGTCGGGGGGGCGATGCGTTGCGCGGAGGTGAGGTGGCGCGGAGAGTGTAGGGAAGGGGAGGGGGGGGAGTAGAGCGGGGTGCCGAGCGCGAAATTGTGGGCATTCCACACGCATGTGCGCCCAGTCCCGGCCCGGCCCGGCCTGCTGCAGGCTGCAGGTGCTGCTGCAGCGCGCGCGGACACTCGCTATGATGCACGCCCCGCCGCAGCACAGCGCGGGGTTTTATGACGTACAGTATCATGCAGAGCAGCGCCTCTCGCGGCCCGCTCCGCCCGCTCCGCCCGGTCGGTCCCGTTCAGGTGCACGTGTGGATTCTCCATTTTATCGCTCTTGCGCCTATGCCCGGCCAGGCCCGGCCCGGCCGCTGGAGAACATACACTTTGCTCCAAAAACGGCTGCCTGTCGGCGCGGCAGGGCAGAGGGGAGTACTGGCTGGACATGGCAGGTGGGGTGAGGTGGCGTGGCGTGGCGTGGCGGCCCGGTGGGTCGCGCCGCTCCTGCGCGCCGCTCATAAAACAGCACTTGCTGAAATTGCCCGCCGTGCGTCTACACACTCGTTTGCTCGCCTGATGTGTACCCTCCCGGCCCGGCCGGGCATAGGGCAGGGCAGGGCAGGGCAGGGCAGGGCAGGCCTGCCACGCTGTTCGAACATTCGGAGTGATGACGGGCCTTTATGCGCTCGCACTGCTGCCCGCGCGCCCGCCCCGCCACGCCCAGCTGACCAGCCCCAGTGAGTCATACCCGAGGGGAAAACAACTCTTCATTTAGGTGTACAAATTTTGCAAAATTTGTTAAGTTTCGTGAATTTTTGTAAATTTTCCTGAATTTTTCTGCACTTTTCTATGAATGTCTTTGAATTTTCCTTAATTTCTCCCGATGTTTCTGAATATTTTTTAAAAAAATTACGCGGTGTGCCAAAATTTTGTAGTTGTTTCCCCCTCGGCCATGCCCCCTGCTAAGCCAGGCTCCGTCCTCAACGGGCCACGCACTCTCCATAGGCGCCTCTATCCGGCCCGCTCCGAGGAGGCCGTCGACACCCTGCGACCCCGTGTCCTTTGTGTCCGGTCCGCTTGACCGGCGCCCCCGCGCCGCACTGCGCGTGGCGTCGCGGAAGAGGGCCCTACCCCGGTGCGGTCGCGCGGGGCGGGGCGGGGCGGGGCGGGGCGGGGCGGGGCGGGGCGGGGCGGGGCAGGGCAGGGTGGGCGGGGCGGGGCGGGGCGGGGTGCTCGCTCCTCCTTGGCCGCACCTCAAGGCGCCGCCATAGGCCCGGCCTGGATACCGGATCCCGAAATAGCCCGGTGATTAACCTTTACGCTCTTGATCCGATATGGTGGTGAACCGAGGGGTGGACCACTTCGACCAATTCATAAACACATCGGATATTACATTTTGAAAAATTCCAAAAATGTTCCCCATTACAATTCAAAAAATTGGATATGTAAAAATTCAAAAGCTTACGTTTCAGACAGCCTTTACGTATTGAAATGCTCACTCTGCCACGGAGACACGCGGTGGTTGACGAGGTTGATAGTGACCTTAAAACGAAGCGAGAAAGCTTCGAAAATATGTTAAAGTCGGTGAGAGTCGAACCCCGGTCCTACTATTGGTGTGCTGACGTTCTACTGTACCGACTGCATTAGACAGCAGCCACTTTGAGGAGAGAGCTTCCATCTTCAACCTACCTGCGGTGTTCTTGAAAAAAAAACATTCAACAGATTTCGAAATTATGTTCTTCCGGCTTCTAGACTCCTCTAAAAGAATATATTCCTTTAAAAATTTTTGAATCAAAACTTCTTAAAAATCCGTGCGCCGAATTAGTCTTCTTTGTCCAAGTACCAGCCCCAGCCGCACCACGGCTATGGTCCTCAAAAAACCTTTCGCCAGCTTTTGATATGTTGTTTCCCAGACTTCATAACGGCCCAACAAGTGTATATTTTATTTAAAACAAACATTCGAGCCGACAAGAAGTCTGTGAGCCGATATTTTGGCATTATGTTGCCAGAAAAGTAGGCAAATCCCGCCTAAACACACAGCTGTGTCGTGCGGTCGGTATCCACGCCTGTCTACGAAGCAAGGGACGAGTGCGTAACGCTTGCGAGTGCTGGAGGGCCGGCCGTGCATCCATCTGCAAGGAGGCGCGCGGGGCGGGGGGGGGGGAGCAACGCCACGGCCAGTCACCTAGCCGTCACAGCCCAACGCGCACACACACCGCGGCCCGGCCCGGCCCGGCCAGGCGAGGCGAAGCCCTGGCGCGCCCCACACCTCCGCGCCACGCCACGCCACGCCACGCCGCGGCCTCGTCGTCACACATGTCACGCCATGTCACGTCACGCCCAGACACGCTCGCTCGCTCACACGTTATATGTCACGGTGTCGCGCCGGGAAACCATTTTAGATTGCGGTGAGATGCGCGGCTGGAGCGGGAGCGCGGTGGACGCGGCGGCGCCGGTGGCGTCGCGGTGCTTCCCAAAGGACACCCCGCGGACCTCCGTCGTCGGGGAAGTCCGGTCCGTCCTGCCGGTGCTGGGGGGGGGGGGAGGCGAGGCGATCGGCGGCGCGCGTGGGAAGTGTAGGTCGTGTGGCAAAGTGCGTCAGCACGTCCCTGGCACGCCCCCATCGCCGACGCCCAAGCAACTAGATAAAGGAGAGGAGATCGGGGGTCAGCCCATTAAGGCGTCCTCGTCTCCAAACCAGCTACCTGCGTTTTGGTGTACCTCGGGTCGCACTCGGCTATGTTCGGCTCGGCTCTGCTCGGCTGGCCCGGGGCCGGTACGTGAAACGCGGACGACGAGCCCTTCAGCGAGGTGGCGGCGGGCGGCCGCTGCCGAGCTCGCTCCGGCCCGCCGGGCAGCTCGGAGGAGCGATTCACGTACCGGCCCCGGGGCTCCTTCGGCTCCGGAGCCGAACGCGACCCGAGGTACACCAACCACCGCAGCAAGCCGAACGCAGGGGGCAATTTAGCGGGGACGCGCCTCGCCCATGCTCAGCATAGGGCACCGCGCATCTCCTCTCCTTTATCTAGTCCCAAGCAGGTCAAGCAGTGCTCCTTGTCTACCGCAGCGCGGCGCCACGCCCTGGCGGCGCGGTGTGCCAAAAGCACCGGAGAGAAGGAGCACAAGCACAGCCTGCTCGGTGCGTGGCATTGTACCGCTGGACGCCGCGTCGCCGGGGGGCGGGGGGATACCCAAGCGACCCAAGCCGAGCCGGGCCAGGCCGGGCTGAAAAATGCGAGGAAGATGCGAGAATAGAGTAGGGGATCGTAAACGCGTCGGAAGGAGATCAGAGAGGGCAACGCGGAGGGGAGGAGGAGCGAGGGGGGGGGCTGTCCGGAGCAGGCGTCCGACCCCACCAGGTCCCCGCCAGAGCCATGGCGACACCCGTCAGCGAGGGGGGCGCAGCGCAGTGCAGCGCAGACTGACCCTCCAATGTCCTCGTCCGGCACCGTGCTCACCCCCGACCCTGGCCCGGCCCGACCCGACCCGACATATTGAAAGTGCGGTCATAAAAATCAGGTACATGCCGACTCGGCCGTGCTGGGCATGGCCTTGGCGCTCGCTATGCACTGCACATCGGACCGGTAATAGCGCTCTCCTCGAAGCAGGCGCCCAGGGCAGCGCACCGTGGGAGCGGTGCGGGGAGGGGGGGGGGGGACACAGGTGCCGCGGGGGCGCAGGTCGTCCGGAGACGACACGACCGATGGATAACCGAGCGTGATGGTCTCTCTCTTTCTCTCACACACACTCTCCCGCCGAAGCGACGAAAGTATTTTTTTGTGCGCCTCATAATTCAGAAAAATTCAGGACAATTAAGGTGGTAGGAGCGCCGGGCCACTCTGGGAATGGCTGCGTTTCAATCGACTCCGTAGCGTCCGAAGTTAGAGGTGGGCCCTGCGGGGTGCGGGGGAGGCGGGGTTGGACGCGTGCACAGAGACAAGCCCTGCGGGGTGCGGGGGAGGCGGGGATGGCGGCGTGCACTTCCTCGGAGCTCTGAGCAGAGCGTGCTGCGAGCTGGCCCGGCAGTTTAGCCGTAACGTATGAACTCCAAAAAGCGTGAAAATTGTCCTAGAATTGTCATCTTTTTTTTTACCGGGCACCGCGAAAATCTATAAAAAACGATTCTGTGGACAGTTCTGCTCTTCGAACGCCGGGAGAGGCTGTACAGCGAACGCTTACGAAAGAAAGGATAGGCCGACTACCTGCGGTTGGGTCCAGCAACCCTCGCCGGGGCAGGCCCAGCTGGGCCCGGCTCGAGGACTGGAGACCCGAGCTCAATGGGGCCATTTGGTGGTGGAGTAGCGTAGCGGAGATGAATAGAGTCTGACTTTGGACAACTACAATTTTTGGAATGTTCAAATCATGTTCAAATTTTGATCTGAGCATCAATTCACACGCACCACTAGGATTATCCATTTCTGGCGGTTTCAGAGAAAAAAAGATTGACGTTCATACCATGTTTTTTACTGTACCCAGGTTAAAAATTCAAAACGACTCACAGAAGTACCATTTTACAGTACTGGCCTTGTCTATTCTTCCAAAAAATAAATAAATGCAAATTTGAGATTATCACAGATTGAAGTAACACAGAAAAAATTAAAATCACAGACGTATATATATGTATATCACAGTCTAGTAAACTCACTCACTCCACTCACTCACTCACTCACTCACTCACTCACTCACTCACTCACTCACTCACTCACTCACTCACTCACTCACTCACTCACTCACTCACTGTCCTACTAATTACACCTCAACATCTTTCTATTTTACAGTATATAATAATTTTTACAATATTATACAGCAGTATAACAATATTTCACAAAATGTACAATGTCATAATAAATGTACAGTTCGCACCATTAAGTCCCGGTCCGTGAGCAATGACTCGAGTGTAAACCCACAGCAGTGAAAGGGGCCGTCATCCTCTCAATACCATAGGCACGTGCGAAGCGACCGAGGGGAAAACAATCATGATATCTCTGTGCACCTCAAAATTGAGAAATTCAACAACAAAATAATTTTGCAAAATCCAAATATTTACGAATCTTTCAGAAAATCCACGGTAAAAGTGGCAGAACAAAACTTCGGAAATCTCTTATAAAAGAATTAAAAAGCAAGAACGATTCAAAATATTTTAAAAATGAAATTCTGATTTGTTTTCCCCTCAACAGCAACAGTAATGACGAGTAGGCGCAAACAAAATCATTTCTCAGGGGATGGGTAGCCGGCTGGGCAGGCGGGCTCTGTCCCGGGGCCCGGCTCGCTCGACCCGCCTCTGGCCCGGCTCGCCCGACCCGCCTTTTGTCTCCGATACCCCCCGTGCCCCTCCCGCTCCCCCCTCTGAGCGACGAGGACGGGTGCAGCCTGTCTCTTTCTAAAGGTTACAGGGAGCTCAAAACATAGGTCCACTTGCGACATACGTTTGGCGAAATGGAAAATCGGACATGTTTTCTGATGGGCGCGTTTGGAAGATCAAAGTTCAATCTAGTGCAGGAAGAAATTTCAGTTCGATACGTTCAGAGATGTGGCAGCTACGGGGGCTCTTAATCGACCGATTTTCAAGGCGTTCCAGGAGGCAGACCAGTATATTTAGAACTGTCAAAACTCGTTACGCACTAGCCCTGGTACATGACTACCACTCTATGGAGTTTGAAGGCTGTGCGGTTGATAGTTTTGCCAAACGTATGTCGCAAAGTCGGCGAAATTCCGAACTTTGGGGCGTCGCGACGCCGAAACTAAGCGTCGTAGAGCAAAACGGTTCGAGATGGTACATCAGGCCAACTAGTTCTACCGATTCGTGAAAAAAAAATTTGGTGCTCCTACCGCCTTAAGAAAAGAAGATTAGGAAAATGTAGGAGAATTCAGCAAAATTTAGGAAAATTCAGAGAAAATCACAAAATAAATGAGGCTAAGTTTAAGCAAAATTTCACGAAAATTCACAATCATTCACAAAATTTGTACACCCAACTTCAATAGTTGTTTCCCCTTCGGTTCGCCGCCCTGCCCTGCCCTGCCCTGCTCTGCCCGTGCTGCCCTGGTGCTGCCTGACGCGCGGCTGGCGGCCGCAGGATGTGATTCGCAACGGCACCGTGCGACACTTCACATCACATGTCATGGCGCGCTGCGCGCCGCGCGCTGGCCCGGCCCGGCCCGGCCCGCCGAGGCGAGGAAGCGCAGTGCCTCTGCCTCTACAGGAGCAAGGGAGGCTCACATGGGACGCCGCCAGGCGCGACGACGTCATTACTGCAGACGGAATGGAAAAAAGAGTCTCTACTCCAACAATCCCAAGTAAAAAAGGGAAAAAAAAACCCTACGTATATATATACGGGGAGGTGTGGCGGAGGGGGATGGGGGGAGAGTCGTGGCGAGGATGAGGTGGTGGTGCGCTTGCGTTAAATGGAGGAGGGAGCGTCCTCATGTTGTACCAACAGCGTTCGCACCGACCGACCTGAGGAAGGGGCTCCCTGATGATTATATATGTGGCCAGTGTGGGCCGGGCCGAGCCGCGGCGCCTCGAGACTCGAGCGCGTTAGTGAGTGTAACACTCTGTGCTGGGCGCGCTGGGCGCCTCTGCCGCGTCGCGCTGTACTCACCGCCGCGCCACGCCGCGCCACGCCGCGCCACGCCGCGCCACTTCACGGCGGCGCTAAGTACAGAGGCCGAGGCGCGACGCCCTCTAATAACTTTGTTGTGGGGTCGCGCGCGGCCCGGACCGGGAGGATATGCTTCCGTGATTTGAGAAAGTGAAAAGGATTGTCGTCGAGTGATTTTCATTAATTTGTGTGAGGTGTTCTTTACGAGTTTGTAAATGTTTAATTTTTTAGGCAGTCGATTAGACTGACTTTTACGTTTGGTATGAAGACCAGCTAAAATATAAGCCCCGTCTTGATTCAGTATCCAGTAAAAGCCAGCCAGTTAAAATATGAGCCCCGTATTGATCCAGTATCCAGTATTTTAATATATTTTTTTTTATTTTAAATTTGAGGCTCACAAATTATGTAAGCGTCGATGTTGAAACTCAAACGTTTAGAAGAAATTAACGCGGGGTTAGCCCTATCGAGGCAACTGAACCTCTACTTCTTGGAGCCGTCGGCGTCGGAATACTACTCTCTGCCTCTACCGCGTCAGTCGTGATAAATTCCCCGACATAAGAAAACGAGTGCTGCTCCTATTGTTGCGGCAGTGACGCGAGGACTGGCACTGCATGGGGCCCCGCCCCGCCCCGCCCCGCCCCGCCCCGCCCCACCCGGTCCTCGCCGATCAACCCATCCGTTCCGTACAATCGCCGTAATGGAAAGGGCAGAGAGCGTGGCGGAGCGAAAGGGCCTAAGTGATAACATTCATGTGAGGAGCCCAAGGCGCGTACGTGCCACCGCACAGGTGGTCCGTGTCGCCGCGGGCAGAGGACAAGAAAATAAAAAAAAAGGTGCGGAAAGGCGGACGAAAACGGTATGGGGGAAAATGGAGAGATGGCGACGATGTCTACATTCACCGAGTTTGTGTTCACTTAGCTGCAAGTCGGGAGGGAAAAGTGGTGCCCTTGTTGGCGTCGCTGCCGATGTTGCTGATGTTTCTGTTGTACGCTCGACGCGTCAGACTTCCCTCGTATATCATACTCAATGTATATCCCCCCTCCCCCCTGGTGCCTTTGTTCCATTACTCGAGAGGGAGAAACAACTCTGAATTTTTGTGTACACATTTTTTGTACGAATTTTTGTGAGTTTTTACAGAATTTTTTGTGCGGTATTGCTTTAGTTTTTCTGAATTTTTCTTTATTACAGGGTGTACAAAAATTTCAGAGTTCTTTCCCCATTACTCTCCACCTGCCGAAAACGGGTACGTATTTACGTGGAGGTCCCGAGGCTGCCAGCCGCGCAGGATTTAATCGTAGAGGAAAGAGAGGGTTTTGGAATAGAGTATTTCACTGGAACCCCTAGAAAAACAAATGCACCGGAAGTCAGCGACTCCAAAACAGGATTCAGCCCACCTAGAGTCCTCAAACCTTTAACATATTGACAAATTCGAGTCCCTCAGAATTTATTTATCAGTATATTGTTTATTAATTTGGCGTCAGAATGCCCCAGGAGCCAGTTTGAGACGACTTCCGGTGCATTTGTTTTTCGAGGGTATCGCGATTAATGGACTTGGTGAGATAGTCTATTTGCCGCGCATTGTATAAGTGTACCGGGTGTTTCTTTGATTGCGTAACAGTGTTGCGGGACTGCATACTCGCCAGCGCTGCAGGGGCCATGGTGCCTTACGGGCGAATGGGGTAGTAGGCAAACCTGCAACCATCGTCCTTGCCTGCAACACTGTTACGCATTCAAAGAAACACCCGGGAAGCGAGGCGCGGGGAGGGGTAGAGAAGATGCCTGACAATCGACGTGATAGTGGCCAGGGGCGGGCTGAGCAGGGGTGGAGGGGGAAGGGGCGGGCAAGTCCCTCCCGAGGGCGGTTGGCGGAAGGGGGAGGGGGGGGGCGAGCAGGCGGACACCTGTTTGTTTGTTTATTACTTTTGCCCTGCGATATCTCGTAAACAAGACCGTGCTGCGTTGAGAGGCGCTACCTTTCGGTAGACGCGCGCCTCCCCGGACCATCATCCCCATACCTGCAGGCAAAAGCGTCCCGATCTGAAAGGGCAAGAAAAAATAAAAACCTCCTCGTTTTGTAATTTTTGCAAGGTGAGACGGATAGTTTGTTTCTTTCACGACATTTTTTCTCTAATTTCTCCATATTGAATGTAAATCGATTTAAAACACACTCCTCACCGATCGCGGCAATCGATATGTCCGGCGGCGAGAGGATTGATCTGTCGCATTATCTTATCTGCTGCTGCGCTGCGCTTGCGCTGCGCTCGCTCGCGACGAACACCTCGGCGACGTGATGCAGCACCTCGCTGCTATCACCCCCTCCCCCCCCCCTGTCCCGAAGCGCGCAGAGAGTATTTCTGCGTGCGTCTTTCGTGACGCGAGTCAGGCTCGTCGCCGCCGAGCCGCACTTGATGTAGGTCGCGCCGAGCAGAGGCAATAACGAAAAATTGCCTCCGGGGATCCATTTTACCTCGGCATCTTTTACTCTCTGATGCTGACGTCCCTTTTTATTTTTATTGGCGCTACCTGTGCGTGTTATATTTTTATTCGTTACCCGTGCCTTTACTCCTTTATTCAATCGGGTTGCCGCGCGCAGTAGTGTACGACGCCCCGTTGTCGTGGTGCTCCGGGGCCCAGCACCCTCCTCATGCGCTTGCTGTGTGTACGCCCAGTGTAATAAACGCATAAAAATTGCACGGGCGGTGGGGGCGGGGGCGGGGGAGGGGGCTCACCTGTGCATTATGTACCTGCACCTGTGTGATTGGCAGCGCCACGCCCTGCCCTGCCCCGCCCCGCCCCGCCCCGCCCCGCCCGGGCTAGGAGACATAACGGTACCCACCCGTGTGCGGAGAGGCGGGGGGACCGGACCCCAGCCGGGCCCGGGAGCCAGACTCGTCATAAAAGTGCGGGGTCGTAAAATTCACACACAAACTGCGAATAATGCTTTCTATTCGCAGGTCTCGCCTCTCATTTGCACCTTTGCTTGCCAGCCGTCCCTCGCCTGCTGCTGGCTTGTTGTTTTGCTCGTCGGCCGACCGGGCCCGGCCCCAACCCCACCTTAGCCGGCGCGGAACCTCCGCACCCCACCCCACCCGACCCCACCCGACCCGACCCCACTCCACTCCACCCCGCCAGGCTAAGCGCCCATCCGTCCCCCGGAGCCGCCCTGGCGTGGGCGGGGCGGGGCGCGCACTGGCCGCGCTGCGCTCACTTTGCAGGCTTTATGGAGCACGTTGCTTTGACGTCTGATGACGCTCAGTGGTGATGCCGGGCAGTGCAGGGCCGGGCGGGGTGCGGCACTGGCCTCGGGGCTCCACTCTGCACGTGATGAACACGCGCTCGCATCGCCTCAACGAGGCGCAGGCTGTGGGGTCCCAGTAAAGTCCCGGACCGGACCGGGCGCCTGGCGGCCAGCTCACGCTCCCCGCCGTGGACGCGGAGGCCCAGGCCCAGGCCCTCCAGCTCTGCTGTGCTCTGCTCTGCTCTGCCCCCCGGCCGCGGCGGCGCCGGGCGCCCTGGTCGTTACGCCTGGGAGGGATCACTTGTTTACGATCGTGACCTTTGCGGGGATCGGCAGGTGATGAGGAAGAGCCTCTTGAAGGCGGGGGGCGAAGAGTCTGACCACCGCGAGCGGCGCCCCGCCCCCCTCCGGCCCGCGGTCCGCCCCCCACGGATCCGCGAGTGTATATAGGAAGTAGCCAGACTCGGTCTCCAGATCTGAATGTAGAGCCTCGGGCCCCAAGCCGTTTAAGATCCGACCTCGTTTGAACTTTCTAGAACAAGGCGACTGCTGATTAGCCGGTAAGCTGGGGCCTCAAAGGCGCCGCCTCGCCGGGGCCGGCGCGCCCCCCGGGGCACGGTGGAGTCAACGGGGGTGGGGGAGGGTCCGCAGGACGATGTCCCCTGCAGCATGCACCTCTCCGCTGACAGTTGACATCACGTGACAGGCTGTACACCGCGCCGCACCTGCACGTCGGGGAGCAGGTAGGCGTCGGCGGCGGCACGGCGAGTCACAAGGCGACCTTCGGCTCGTCCTGTCCTGTCCGCCTTGCGAACTGCACAGTGTGCACGGTCAAAGCACGCTGATCTGGCAGGGTCGTAAATAGCTTCCTGCCCCACTGTCTTGCCCTGCACTGTCCGGCTATGTGCTTGGACCCGCCCCGCCGCCGGGCCCTGACCATCTCGGCGCCGCACTTGCACTGTTTGTTGGGGGCGGCCCGCCTCCGCCTCGTCCCCGCCTCACCCCCGCCCGGCGCAGCACCATGTGTTTCTCGTGATGGATGCGGAGGCGCGGACAATGTCCTTGTATTTGTACCTCGCCTAACGGGAACACGGACAGCGTGGTTGTGATGGGTGCTCGAAAGGCACAACAGACACACAGAGAGTGCGAGGCTGAGACCCGGACCGTGTGATACGAAACTCGCCCTGCATGTAGGCATGTAGGCAATCCGTGGGACGGCAGCAGCTTGGGGACCTGCGGTCATCATGACGACGAGGAACGGATCAAAAATGTGTAACAATGATATTTTAGCCTTTTGATTTTTTATTTTTTTTTAATTTTATATTTCTTTTGATTTTTCAAGGAAAAATGTTGTCAACGTTTGATAAATGTTGATCTTTTCCCCCATTTCTGAATTATTTCAATTTTATTTCGGATACTGTTCATTGTTTCTCGATTTCGCAGATTTATCCTATCTTTCTTCTGGATTTTACTTTAATCTTTTCTTTTCTTTTAAATGATTTTTTTCGGGGGCCGTACAATGATTTTTCGAATTGCTCCTCACTCCCCGTGGGTGACGACCACGCGTTCTCCCATTTGGGCCGTGTGTGCTGGGAGAGTGGCGTGCAGAACGAGACCCAGTGTGTGTGTGAGTGAGTGTGCCAGTCAGAGCGAAGGCCCGCCGCTCTCGCTCACCGCTGCTGTGCTGCTGCTGCCAGTCTTGCTTCCCGTCTTGTTCATCTTGTCCGCGGCCTCCTCCTGCTGTACCTCGGGATTGACTCGGGATTGAGAGGTAAAGCACGTGTTTGTTTGTACGGAGGAGGAGGCGGGACGGAGACTTTCTCCCGAGGTCCTGTCCCCCGCCCTCCCCGCCGCCCCCGCAGGCCGCCGTCCGCTCGGAATTGTGACAAATAGCATGTCTATCTGGTATGCGTTACAAGGTGTTAATCACGTAGCGACACAGGTGCCTATTGTCCGTGCGCGCTGGCTCGGTCCGGTCCCACATCACCTCGCCTGACGCGTGTGTGACAGTATACACGAGGCGTTCGACAGCCGGGAGCCGGGGAGGGGGGGGGGGGGCTAAGTCCGGCGCCTGTCCTCGCCTTTTTCCTTCTGACCCCTGCTCCTCCGAGCCGAGCCGAGTTCAGCCGAAGCAAGCGTTCCGCCCCCTGTCAGGGGAGCCGAGCCGGGCGGAAGCAGCAAACGAAAACAAAAGGTGGTCTCTGGCCGAGTCGGGGGGGGGGGGGGCGACTTCACGGACAGAATTCATATGTAGGCCGCTCCGCTCTGGGGCGGGGCGGGGCGGGGCGGGGCGGGGCGGGGCGGGGCGGGCGGGGCGGGGCGCGGGGCCCCGAGGCCGCACCGGCCGGCCGGCGCTTCCCCCGAGCGTGTTTGTGTAGGGACAGCAAGTAGCCGCACTACGTTATTGTTTGGGTTGAGCCGGATAAGCCGTTCGGAGTTGTTCGGATTTTTTAATTAAATCTTCCAAGGAGGATACAGGGGCAGGCGGTGGAGGGGGGGGGGAGGAGGAGGAGGAGAGAGGTGGGGATGAAGTAAAAAGCCCGGCGTGTGTGCTTCCGGCCGTGATAGAACGCTGGGCGTGGTGAATCGATCCCCCGGACCGGACCGGACCGGACCCGGTGCGGGGCCGAGCAGGAGCGGGAGCGGCGACTCCCACTGTACTGCACGGACACGCGGCGTGATCGGGTTCGAGTCTCGGCACCGCTCTTCACTTTTGTTATTTGTCCCCCGGCGTCCACCTGCGTCCCCCCCTACACATGTTTCCCGTGATGTTGTAGTGTAATGCCGATCATGTATCTGGCCTACTTGTGAGGTGAGGGCATGGCGCTGATAACGCACTATCAGTCATCATGTGTGTGGATGGGTGAGAGGCGGACGCGACGGACGGGCGCTGCAGGTGCTGACGTTGACGCGGAGAGACTTGAGGAGACTGACCGCGAGGCGACGCGACGCGTGGGGACTCGTGTGCGCTGCGCTGAGCCGCGCGTGTATTCTTTATGATGCCCTCGTTTGTCCCAACGACGCGTGCGTGTAGACGCGTTGTAATTTTTTTGGTACACCCTCATGGTATTTTTTTCCCTTTTTTACTCCATAGGTTTGTACTTCCCGTGATGAGGTAGCCAGTCTGCCCTGCCTAGAGAGCGGAGTCCAGAGGTGTCAGCATGCGAGCCAAAGTGAGGTGTGGTGTGGTGCCCCGGCCGTCGTCATAGGTAAGTCGTCCACGGGAGATGTGCGTGGAGTGACCACGGGGCGAGCCCCAGAAAAAAATCAGTAAACTAATCAGAAAAAAATCAGGAAAAATTCTGAAAAAATCCAGATTTTTTGAAAATTCATGCAAGAAATCAGTAAAAATCAAGGAAAATCACGAGTAACCAGAAAAATCAGAAAATTCGACGTACGCTTATTGAATTTATAGTGAAGTACCCCTCGGCTTGGCCAGGCCTTGTCCACATGAGACGGCTGATGTGAGGGTCCCCACTGCACCTGCCTCCCCGCCGCCCCGAACCCGCTTCGCCGCGCTCTCCCACCAGCACCTTCAAGGCGGAGCGAGAGAGACGGTACACGGGCGTCAGTCCAGCGAGAATGTAAGATTGAAAGAGAAAGAGAGAGAGAGAGAGGGGGGGGGGAGGGAGGAGAAGGAGACGCGAGCGTTGTCGGCCTAGGGGGTGGCGGAGTCACCCCTCCCCCCTTTTTCTCGATCACCACCCTGCCACCCCGCCCCGCGCCGCCCCTCCCACCATTCTATACGCCGTTTGGACAAGAGTAGCATTAGCCAATCGAATATGTGCAGGATTCGACCCCCACCCCCTCCTCCCCGCACCAACCTCACCCGTTCGCCCTTTTACTTGAGGCAACCGGAGCTGCGGCGACGCACGTGTGTGAGGCCAGCGCCGTCGTCTTCGTCCAGAGCGAGGGGAAGACAGGACCCGGAGCTCGCCCGAGAGAGAGAGAGAGAGAGATAGAGAGAGAGAGATAGAGAGAGAGAGTGAGAGAGAGAGAGAGAGAGAGAGAGAAGAGAGAGAGAGAGAGAGAGAAGGAGAGAGAGAGAGACAGAGACAGAGAGAGACGGGTGAAGGAGTGCGGGGGTGTGGGAGGCCAGGGGCGCGGAGCGGAGCGGACCGCGTAGAGCCGCGGAGCGCCGCTAGCTAGCGCTAGCCGCTGGAGCGCCGTGCGGGGTGTGGCGGGGTGGGGCGGGGCGGGGAGGGGCCGCGCCGGGCGAGCGGGAGGACCGGCTCAGCCCGTACCCATGTGGTGGGGGTGGACTCCTTCTTGGCGGGCCGTGTGCGGCGGGGAGGGGGCCGGGACGAGCCGAGCACCGCACGCGAGCGAGCCCAGCCGCGCCGGGCGCGAGGGGAGGGGCGCGGGCGGTGGCGCTAGGAGCCCGGCGGGGCGCGGGGCCGGAGAGGCAGGGCAGCACTGCAGTCAGCGCTCCGCCGCTCCGCTCAGCGCCGCGCCGCGCACTCACAGCAGGGCTACGGGACGGGACGGGCAGGGCCGTTCTCGCTCTCGCGCAGCGCAGCGCAGGCCCACAGGGGCTGAGTCGAGTCGAGACGAGACGAGACGCGTGTGTGTGTCTGCACCGCGAGGACCTTTTTACCAGCGACGACCATCCAGGATACGCGTACAACCGCGAGCGTCACTTTTTAATGTTGTGATTTTGTGTGTGTGTGTGATTTTTCGACCGCCCGGCGCGCGCATCCGTGTGTGCGTGCTGCGTAGTGTACGTGTGTGTGTGTGTGTGTGTGCGCGCGTGTGTGTGTGTGAGTGCGTCGGGACAGCAGGAGTGTCCTAGCCCGCGCCAGCCCGCCTGGCCACCGCGACCTTTCGGATTGTCATCGACGAATACTTTGTTTCACTCGAGGCAACAACATCAAAAAAATATCTAAATAGTGAAGTGGTGTCGTGTTGTGTTTGTGGTGCATGTGTGCGACTGACATGTGGATAGCAGTCACATGCTGCAATGAGTCTCCTGCCTCGGCGACACCATCAGCACCTTCATCACCATCGGCGTCGTCGTAATAAACTGTGATACTATTTAATTTAAGAAGACGACCCCACTGTCGCCTGTCCCGCTGCATGTGGAACAGCGGCCTGCAGAGGACAGCGCCCAGGACATCGACTCCGCCGTCATCATGAAAGGTAAAATTCTCGAAGAGCAGCGAGCATAGTGCGTGGTGGACCCCCTGTCTGTGTGTGTGTTCCGAGTGACTCGACATGTGTGATTACGGGCGCGCTGCGTTATCGGCCCCCCTGCGGCCTGCGGGACCTTCCCTGCGGTGGCCGCTTGGCTCCTCGCCGACGTTCCCCCGGATACTTACTGTTACCTCCGCGCCTGCCGGTGGCTGAACGTGACGCGCTAATTAAAAAAATGAAAGGTTATAGAAAACATCGTTCTCGCCGGCTGAAGGGAAGACCATATGTGATTATGGTTCAGGCAGCACTGTATTGCGGCACGCAATATAACTGGAATATTACTATCGAATCCATTATGGTTGCCGTCTCAACCATGATTTTATGGTTTTTCCTCGGGTGACCGTACGATGATTGCTGGAACTTTTTTCACTTCTGGGCATGGTCCCGCACCAGCGCGTGGCGATGAACTCCAGTCGGTCCCCGCTGGTGCGGTGTCGAGCACCTGTGCTGCCCTGCCGGGAGCTGGGCCGGGCTGGGCCGGGCTGGGCGTCCTCGCGCTCGGTGGGCGCGCCGTCGGCGTAGCGCTGGCCGACGGCCCGCCACGCCCCGCCGCGCGACGCCAACGGGTGGGTGTTGTGGAACAATAATCTGCATAGTGTCACGTCCCCTCGGCTCGGACACAGCCGCCCAGCCCGGCCCGGCCCGGCCCGGCCCGCCGCACCGCGCCGTTTAAGGCCCTTCCTCGGCCGGGATGACCCCCCGCGGCCCCGGCCGGCCGACCGGCCGGCGCGGCCAGGCGGCGTTATTCGCAGACGTGTCATTACTGCATGTGTCTTTGTCGTGCGCTGCGTTGCTCTGAGCCGCCGCGCCGCCAGGGCAGTACGCGTCTGCCTCGGCGGCGTTCCCATCAGCTGTGCTGCGAACGAGTCCGCGCGCCGCCCCGCCACGCCCCGCGTTCAGTTGTGTGGCGGTGTAGCGTTGCAAAGAGACCCTCGCGGTCGGGGACGGGGACGGGGCAGCATCGGTGATTGTAGATCGGGTTGGGTTCGCACGCCCCGTGCGGCGCAGAGCAGTGCAGCAGCAGCTGCGGCCGCCTGACCCCGAGATGTGCCCGCTGCTGCCCGCCCCGCTCAGGGCGGACGGACCGCGCCCGCCCCGCTGCAGCCGTCGGATTCCGAAGATCGCTCTCGCGCCTCCGTCCTCGTCGCACTCATGACGCCCTGGCATCATCTACCGAGGACACCGCCATAGGTGCGATAAAGACTGAGCGGTCTCCGGCACGAGACGGCTGCAGCGCGGCCCGGGCCGGGCGCGGTGTGGCGGCGCCAGGGCCTGGCCGCGCGCAGCCGGTGCGGCGCCTCTCCCGCGCGCTGCACGCCGCACTGTGTTCTCCTTCTTATCCGCCGTGGTATTTGCACGGGCACGTGTTCAAATATTCGCGCGCTTATTCAGAGATTCGCCGACACGCGCATCGCGCATAGGGCACGGTGGCGGCGGTGCGCTGCCACATGTGTGTCAACATCGTTTGTCAGGAACGTTGCGCGCGGGCGCCCGCGCTGATGCTAATACGCACACTGACATACGTACATATTTTTTCTCCGTTTAGGATCATTGTTAGCGGGATAGCTGCTAATTTTATTTTTTAAACTTTGCTAGAATGTTGCAGTAATCTGATGTCATGCCAGCACGGGGCTTAATCGTCGCCGGATACGTAGGATGTAGGTCTGACAACGAAATAAAAACTGTCGTGTAGCGTGGCGAGCTGTGCTGTCATGCATGGCGCTCGTGTCTGTGACTTGTGCACGGTGTGAGAAGCACATGTGTGTGTTTGTGTGTTCGTGTGGTCG